>ML104934.1:0-40268 GCA_003697995.1 Taxidea taxus jeffersonii | reverse complement strand
GACCCCTCGCACAGAGCACCGGTCCGTGTCACAGACCACTAGGAAATATCGGCTCTGTCTCCGCAGCCAGCTTCCCCGCTCTAATACCTGTGAGCTCTGCGACACTCAGACACCCCCGATCCTTCTGTGACCCCGTGGGACCTGAGTCCACGTTGTCCCCGTGAGGTCTTCACCCCAGTTTAGTCTCTGGAGCGATGTCCCTCCGTGGAGCAGACTTTTAAAAGTCCTGATTTTGTGCTCCGCCGCTTGCCGGGAGCCGGCCCCTCCCCCTGGGGTCTGTCTTCCCGTCGCGTTGGATTCACTTCTCCGCTGGTCCTACCTTTCAGAAAGTGGTCGATTTTCTGTTTCTAGAATTGTTGTTTTTCTTCTCTTCGATCTCCCGTTGGATTTGTAGGTGTTCGGAATGGTTTGATAGGCTATCTAGCTGATCTCCTGCTGGCTGATGTCGTCTCAGCCTCCTACTTCTCCGCCATCTTGACTCCTCCTCCTAAATCCCTTGTGGTTTTAAGAGCAATGCTGGGACATAAGGAATGCTCAGTGAGTGCGTGCTGATTGACTAATCCACTGATTTGAGTTCTGGGGGAATCAGAAAAGCTTTCCAAGATGAGAGGCAAGCCAGTGGGTAGGAGGGAGGATATTCACCTAGACTGTGGCTTCTCAAGTTTTACACATGATGGCTAAGGTCTTTAACGTTCTGGGACTTCACAGTCTTGATTAAGTAGGAGGACAGGAGACTGGAAGGTGGTAAACGACAATTACCAGATATGGGAGGTAGGTAGTAAATGTAGTATTGTGGAGACGCTTTCAAGGTGGAGAAAGGCTTTGTACACTGTAAAGGATTGTGTAATTATGCCCCTTTGGTTTACAACCATATGGCTTGACTACAGCTTCCACTCTGTGCCCCTGATTTAGCTCCAAGGGGGCCATCATGGTATTTACGAAAACCGGTTTGGATTTCACCTTCTGAGCAGCTATGGCGGCCTCCAGGTGGTCATCTGGGCAGTGGTGTGCTTGGCACCAACATCTGGCTGAACACGCTGCTTTCAGATGACTGGTGATTTACTAGTTACAGCTGGGATGCTGTTCCCGATGACACCTGACTCGTTTGGTGAGCATGATGTCATTTCTGCTGTGTTTGTCGATCTATTTCGACTTACCATTTTTTAAAGTTAAAGGTTGAATTTTTTAAAAAAGATTTTATTTATTCATTTGGCAGAGATCACAAGTAGGCAGAGAGGCAGGCAGAGAGAGAGAGGGAGAAGCAGTCTCCCCGCGGAGGCGGAGCAGAGAGCCCGATGTGGGGCTCGATCCCAGGACCCTGAAATCACGACCCGAGCTGAAGGCAGAGGCTTTAACCCACTGAGCCACCCAGGCGCCCCTCTACGTATATTTCTATCAGCTTTCTAGTGCCTTGTAACAAATTACCACAGATTTAGTAGCTTAAAACAACACAGATGTACCATTTCATAGTTTCTGTATTATATACAGAGGCATATACATTACAGGAATGCATGTGTACCGTGTATTACATCATCATGTCTGTAGGTCTGAAGTCGGACACAGCATGGCTAGGTTTTCTGCTCCGGGGTGTCACTGGGCTGAAATCAGGGTGCCCCCGAGGGCTGCTGTCCTTATCGGGACCCTGGAGTAATGGTCCGAGCTCCCTGGTTGCTGGCAGACTTCATCTCTAAGATCCCTGTTTTCTTGTTGACTATCAACTGGGGACCCTCTGGGCTCCCACATTCCTTGCCACGTGACCTCTCCATCTTCCAGTTGGAAACAGTGTGACAAATCCTTCTTTTGCTTCAAATCTGCAACCAGCTGGAGGAAACTCTGCTTTTAAAAGGCTCCTGTGATTAGGTCAGGCCCCTCAGATAACTGTCCTATCTTAAAGTTAGCTGTGTCATTTAATATTGCTTCATGGTGAAAGTAAACTCCATCACATGTGTAGTCTTGCAAGATTGTCCAGGGCATGGAGGTGGGGGCGGGAGGGAGGGGATGGTGGTCTTAGAATTCTGCCTGCCACCCTCTTCTGTCTCCCTCACGGAGCCATCTGCATCCCCTGAGGAAGACTGCTTGTCACAACCAACAAGCATCATGTCCATTGTAGAGGATACGGAATGCACGTAAGCCCTTCTTTGCCCCTTTATAGTTTGCAAAGCACTTCACAGGGGAGATCTCATTTACCACCCCCCCCCCCAAAAAAAGCGTACTACCACATTTTCATTTCATATCTGAGGAAACTAGAGTTCAAAGAGGTTCAAAGATCAACCATCCGCCTGAGGTAACAGACTTCGTGACTTGGAGCTGGGATTTCGGACTCTAGGGCAAGCTCCTCTGGCTCTTGGACCAGAATTTTCACTGTGATATCATTCCAGCCTCAAGAATCTTGTCCCTTGGGAACAAAGTGAGACCAGAAAACCGTTGAAATATCATAGTGGTATTTTAAATACAGCTTAAGTTCAAGGGCAGTGTGGGACGGGAGTAGTCTGGGATCCTTGATAGGGAAATGGGCACAGGTATGCAGGGGGGAGGGGGAGGGGGCAGGGGCAGGCAGGCGGGTCTGTGTAGCAAAGGCAGGAAGGAGCCAAGTGTGTAGTGGGGCAAGAGAGAAACCTGTCAAAGGGTTAATGACCTGTCAAAGAGACCCAGGAATTTGCTGTGGGGTGTTAGACATTAGGGAACCGCTGTGTTTTTTTAGCTGGGGAGTGATTTAAAATAGCGGTGTTTAATGGGGAGTTCAAAGTTCACATAGCCCTCCATTTACTTGGCAATTCCATGCCTGGGTAGGTATCCCAGGCCCATTAATAGATCATGAAATCAATTTGGTGGGCTTTGACTAGATTTAAAATATCAAATGGAATAGATTATGTTGAAGGACAGAGGATGCAGTAAAGGTAATATGTACTTCTTGAAACAGCTCCATTGTGTGTGTGTGTGTACGTACATATCTGGTATTTCATCTAGTATACTGTGATATAAAAGATATTTCCTACTGAGAGCTGTAGTCAGAAAAGTTTAAAAAATACTGCCCGGAGAAACTCTTACACATGTGTACTCAGAGTCAAGTACAGTAATATCTCCAGCAGCACCATTTATAATCGTGAATAATTGGAAACACCTTCGATGTCCATCCTCAGAAGACTAGATCAGTTAAGTTGTGGCTTATGCATGTAATGAAGCACAGAGCAGCACTTCAAAACCTATCACCGTGGATCCCCCCCCCCAAAAAAAAACAAACCAAAGACGGTTTCTGAATTATGTATCTTTATATCATTATGTAAACTTTAAAAACATACAAAACACTATGTAA
Source organism: Taxidea taxus jeffersonii (assembly GCA_003697995.1). Classification (NCBI taxonomy): domain Eukaryota; kingdom Metazoa; phylum Chordata; class Mammalia; order Carnivora; family Mustelidae; genus Taxidea; species Taxidea taxus. The sequence goes on along the minus strand of ML104934.1, from coordinate 36,955 downwards.
CATAACACAAAACATAAAAACATTATGTAAACTTTAAAAACATAAAAACAAAAAATACATTATTTATGGATCTGTAAAGACTGTAAAGCGTGCATGACAATAATAACACCTACTGGAGGATAGGGGTTCTGGCAGATGAAGGAGAGAGGAGAGTGGGATTAGGAGAAGGACTTTCTTCTGTTCTGCTGTGCCAAGTCTGGATGGAGGGAACACAAGGGTCCGTGATAGCCCTCCCTAGATTTGTCTGTAGGTGTGAAATAGTCGGCGGTGCATTTGTCTAGGACAGAATTATAGGATAATTCATGAACCACTGCTGGGTGGAGACTGATGGGGAGACGGAGGCCCTGTGGCCCTGGACCAGGCGTGGGGGCACCAGCAGGCCACCCTCATACAGTCATGTGCACAAGAGCATAAGAACATGGTCTTGTATGATGGAAAGGCTTTTCAAAATCGGAAAGCACTTCTGCAGATATCTTCTCCTTTTATTGTGAGAAAATAAGTGGGGGCTGTCATTTCATATCCTAAAGCTTAGAACACTGAAGTTGAGAGCCCTTGAATGACTTGTCTAAAGCAAGGCAGGAGCGTGTAGTGAGGTGGGGGACTGAACAGCGCTGCTTGTGGTCTTTTCAAGCTTTCAGAATGGGTGTGTTGGCCCACCCGTGACCAAAGCCCAGGTGTCATTCTTTAAGGCTTTTTTTTTTTCTTCATTGCTTTGTGTCACAGACACATGACCGTGTGATAAAAAGATGTTTATTGTGGAAACATGAAGCAGGAACACTGCTGAGACCGTCGTCTCAGCTCCCTTCCATTGTCAAGGTGCAGGAGCAGGTCATCCACCTTTCCCGTTGGGCATGTGGCATGTTCCATGTGTCACAGATGACACTGTAAGGGAGACATTCAGGGTGGGCACCTGGTGGACTCATGAAGGTAAGGCATCAAGAGTCATCAGAGGGCAGCTGCTCGGGGACCGGGCCCCGGGGCGACCTTCTGCAGGAATGTTCGCGATCGGCCCATTTGTGGTGAGAGAGGTTGGGACTGGGGCCAGATATTTTCCTGAGTCCCAAAACATCAAACCCAGACATCTTGGATATCCCAAGAACTAACAAGCAAAACAGTGGTTGTGTAATAAGCAGAGGCAAGTCAGTGTGAATGGTATTGTTTAGAAGTGGTTTCACTGGCTAAGTCATGGAAGAAAAGATGAAAACATTTAAATGTTTGTGGATCTAAGTGTGGTAGGTTTTTATGAACATGGTCTCATGTAACTTTTCCAGCACCCCTGTGAGGCAGGTGTTACTATCCCTCCATTTAAAGAGAAGGCAAGGGGGCACCTGGGTAGCTCAGTGGGTTAAGCCTCTACCTTCGGCTCAGGTCATGATCTCAGGGTCCTGGGATCGAGTCCTGCATCGGGCTCTCTGCTCAGCGGGGAGCCTGCTTCCCCCCTCTATGCCTGCCCCTCTGCCTACTTGTGATCTCTCTCTGTATCAAATAAATAAATAAAATCTTAAAAAAAAAGGAGAAGGCAAGAAGACATGAGCTCACTGGTCTGAGGTTACACGTTTGTAATCCATGTAGCTGGGATTTGAGCTAGGGTTTTTCCTCCGTATCATGCAGCAGTAAACATCGAGAGAGGAGAACATACATTCATAAGGCAACGTGTGGTCACCAGGGGAGGAGGTAGAGTTTGGAGTCCCTGGAATACCAGAAGAGGAAATTTGGATCTTTTGGCAAGGAAACCATTCAAGGCTTGAGCAGGATGCTTGCCAAGGCGAATGCTCTGTTCTTGCATATCCCATCCAGCTGTGAAAGGCCCGAGGGGCAGGGGCTACAAGAGGTGGCACGGGGTGCAGGAGGTTGTGGCGGTCCCATGGTGCCCTCCCCCTGCCACCCTAGGAGCCTTCTGTCCACATGCCCAGCCACGGGACCCTGCTGTTCTGGCAGCTGAGCTGTTGCATCTTTGCAGAGGAGCAGGGTGAAGCCATTTGCCCTGTATCACAAGCTGGAATTCGGAACCCATTTTCCTGTACAAGCCGTGTCCTCCTTGGGGATAGGGTTTTGGTTTGCAGAACATTGACAGAACCTACTATGGGCTGGATTGGCTTCTGTGGGCAGGTCTGGGGACCTGGCCACAGGTGGAACATACATCCTGTAGGAGAGTGTGTTCGTGGTTTACCTTTCACATGGACATTCGGAGCACAGCCTGTGTGTTTTGGGGTATCAGGGTCAGGTTCCAGTGACTATAGGAGGTATTTCTGCCCCTCTGTGGGCCAGCCTCTGCCCTAGCCCAGGAGGCTCCAGCCTGGCCTGGGTGTGAGCAGGTGATCCAGGCTTCCCCAACCAAAGAGGCTCCCATGCTGCTGCATGGTTGCTCGGAGGCCTCCTCCTTGGAGTCTCAGTGGCCTCCATGGCTTTGGCAACAGGTACATGAAAGCGATACGCAGCTCGCAATGCACTTGCTTTCATTCATCCGGCCAGCATTAATCCACTGCTACGTCTAGTGGTATTGGTGTGCTGCAGCATGAAGAGGAGTAAGATAGAGGCATGGTCTGCAGGAATTCGTCGTTGAAAGCAAGAGAGAAATAAACCGGGTATGGGTTATGAATGAGGGAGCTTGGGAACAGGGAAGTCAGTGGCTAGGTCTCCTTGGGAGGGGAGGGAATGGGGCAGTGAGGAGGAGACTTCTGGACAGGGCAATGAAGTGGAGGAAGCATTTACCAGCTTTGTAGGGGCACAGACAGTGGTGGGAATCAAGTGGGAGTGTGTAGTAGGACCAAGAGGGGTCAGCTACTGTCAGAGCCCAGAGGACAGGAACGGCTTGGTGAGGTTGTTACAAACTTCTCTCTTTAACCAGATTGGGACTGGAATCTGTACCACATGTTGGTACTTCTGTGGACATAGTGGATGATGCTGGGAAGACGCGATCGGCAGAAGGGCTTGGAAGTCAGACACTGTGAATCCTGAAAATGTTGTTTTAATAAGCAGTGTAGTTAGAGCTTTGGAAGTTCAAAGGAGCTAAAACTGCATGTGTGTGCGTGTGTGTGTGCGCACATGTGCGTGTGTGTGTGCGCACGTGCGCACACGTGCGCAAGTCCCAAGGAAACAGATAGCATCCTTCACTGGTTCTTGTAGTTCTGATTTCCAAAGAGTCCTGTTCATAATTAATTATGGTTGTACTGCAGTGGAGAACATCCTCCCTGAATTATTAGGGCAGAAGAATCTCCTTACCCTATTGCCCCAAGATCTGCCAGTTCAATGCCCTCCTTTTAAAGATGGAAGGTACTGTTATACCCATTCTGTAGATGATGAAACCAAGATCCAGAGAAGCTAAGAAACTTGCCCAAGGTCAACAAAGTGGCAGAGAAAGGTACGAGCCTGTGTTTGCAAAACTGCACACCATGTTTTCACTGCGGGAGGAGACAGCTGTTTCGGCAGCCCCTGACCCTTAAAGTAGGGACATGTGTCCTTCTGTCTGACCTCATCACCGCTCTCCTTTCCCAAAAAAGGTTCTGTTTAGATTTTTTTTTTCATTTTTCAAATCACAACCAGAATGTCCTTGAGGTATTCCTTGTTTGTGTTTTTATTTCTTATAAGTACTCATTCCATCCTTTATTAAAAACATGTCTTGGACAAATCGCTGAGTGATGAGTGAAACATCGAGGCGGCTTCTCTCTTGCTGACTGGTTTGAGGGGAGAGTGGCCTTCCACAAATGACATGGTGTGTGCCACTCCACTCTGGGTAGATGTGGAGTCAAAATCATGACGTTATTGTGGTTTTCTCTCCTAACTCTCTTCTCCAAGAACAAACACAAGACAATTATCCAAAGCCTTTTTTTTTTTATGGAAAAAAAAAAATCTTCCACCACATTCCAGAAGCAGACATATGTTTCTCTCACCCAATAAAGGCATCAAGTGTCCACCTTCCAGAAGGTGCTATGAACATTTATTGTTAAGAATTTTGTATTTTTATAAACTGTGAATTGCCATTTAGGTGGGCCACGGTACCTTACCTAAGCCTGGTTCCCTGGGAGCAAGCTGAGAAATTTTTTCCTGTCCAGTGACTCCGCACTGAGACCTGCGTGGGGACTCTGGATCCCAAAATTTCCTGGAGTAGAAGAAGCCGAGTGCAGTGCTTGTGTGGCTAGTGCTCTTGGGGCTTGGTCTGGACCACCTGTTAGTGATGGGATCGCTTTCTGCTTATTTCTCATGGCACTCGGTAGAAGTGGGACCCGGCTTCCTAGCAGGGGAATGACACTCTGTCTGGGGAGAGCAGAAGCAGAGGGAGGTGGAGGAATAGTGGGGGCTTGTTGGGCCCTGGGCTGACCCTGGCCCTTGGGGCTTGGAATGCTGTTGTCTAAAAGCTGCTGCCAGAGAGGGGGGTGGGGCTGAAGGAAAGTGGCCAAGAAACATCGGAGCCACAAGCTTTAGGGAACAGGGCTGGGTGAGGCAAACAGGAACTCTTGCTAAACCAAAATATTTGACTACATTTCACTTTTTTTCTTTTGGTCCAAATTCCTTGCTTGAAGGTTTAGCTTTGAAGTTGTTTCTTTTCTTAATGTTCCAACAATATTGTTCTTTTAATCTTGTTCTTGGGTGGAACATAGACTATTTAGATTATTTCTAAATTATAGCATCAGATTTCCCAGATTCCTGGCTACGCTTTCCATCATCGGCCTTCTTTGGGGCTACGCGGAATCTCCTTTCTCAAAGAGGCAAGCATGTTGTAAAAACAACCTGGCTAAAACAGAGAGTTTGGATCTTTAGCATCTGGTATGTATTTTGCCAATTTCCAGAGAGTTGCGGAATAGGTGATACATATTTACAGTATACGCAGCTCTTCCCAACTTCCCAATACAGAGAATATGTACACTGGTTCTTTCAACAGACAACACACACTGTAAAAAAAAAAAAAAAAAAAAAAGTAACAGGAGAAGAAGTCATTATAAGGATGATAAAATGTATAGAGAAAAAACTTTTCACCAAAAAATATGTTTACGAGAATAGGTGTTTTATATTTCACTTGGAAGAACAAGATGAACAGCTCCCTGGTCTAGCCAGTGAGAATTACGCAAGTTTCTACTGCATCCTCTCCCCCACCCCACTGAGTCACTGGATGATACTTACGGGCTTTTAACAAGCACAGCTCCCTGTGTAAGAGGGACCTCTTTCATCCATGGATCTCCTCAGGTGGGAGAGCAAACCCCACTCAGTCCCCAAGCCCAGCTTCTGTGCCCCCAGGGCTGTGTAGTGCATGTCACCAGGCAACAGCTCCAATGGGAGGGAGTTCAGGCACCCCCTTGAGTCCCCTTGAATTGCTTTTCATTTTTCCCTCAGGCATTTAGGGCATGCATCCTGTGAGCCAGGTCCTGCGCTATACCCCAGGGTCATCCAGGTGAATAAATCATGATCTAGGCCTTCAAGGTGCTCTGAGCCTCCCTGGGGGAGAGAGAAGTGTTCATTAGAACATGCAAAGCTGAGCGAGGAGAACAACAAAAATGATATAGGAAAGGCTGTTCCAGAAGATTGAGTCATGGGGGTTAGCAAAGGTCCACAGAGCCAGTCACTGTGAGGTTAGTTCTTGAAGGAGTTGATCAGGTTGGTGAAAGATGATGGCCTTCTAGGCCAGGGGAGCACAAGAGCAAGAACCAAAGGCAGAAGGTATCCAACCCATGGTATGTTTGGAAAGTGGTGGTTTGGCTAGTGGGGGTTACCTCAGGAAGCTTGAGAGGTCCGCCAGGACACTTGCCAAGGCTGAGTTTGACCTTTCATCTGTAGGCATTGGTGGGTATTGAGAAGAGGAAGGTTGGAATGTATACATGATATCAACTCTAGCAAGCCAAGGGATTCTCGTGAAGGCCAGGATTTGACTGAAGGTTGAGGAGAGGGGTCAGTATTTTGCTAAGTCACTCACCTCTTCTCCTTCCCCTCCCCCGAACCCAGTGCTTTGTGGTTGAGTTTTCCACTCACACCCAGGGACTCAGTCTTTTGAAGCCAGAGATGCCAGGGCCATGGGTTTGTGTTTGAGAGAACCCCACGACATGCTCTGAGGAGTGCAGAGATTGCTAACCCTTGAAGGCTTCTCTGTAACCTGTGTTGCTGTTAATTTAGTTGCTCATAGTCTTCAAGATGGCAGATGCCTCAGGCTAATGCCAAGAACAGTGTTTTCACAATTAAGCTCCCAAGTGGGAGGACAAATCTTCTTCATAAATTCTTAATTTATGTGCCAACACAAAATAGATTCGTTCCATTGAATGCTGCTATTGCTCTCCATCCCTCCCAGCCACAGAATTTACGCAGGATCTAGAAGAGCCACGTTATTCTGAATATGCTTTGGAAAGAACCATGTTTTTATAATATCTAGAAGGAGAACAGGGCTCAGGCATATGTACCTGGACAGCTGAATGAAGTTCCAGAACAGCTCTGGGTTCAAATCCTCCCTCGCCTCTGACAGAGTGAATAACCCGGGAAGGCAGCCAACTCACAAGACCAGTAAGGGCTTAGAAACAACCTCGTAGACAAAGTTCCTCCTGCTTCTCTCAGGAGTTATGTTGTAAGGAGGGTGGAGGTACATGTCATCCCTGTCAGGGGCAACCTAGCTGAAGTTTTGCCCCCCTCATGACATCTTTTTCAGCTCCTCAGACTGGCGCTGACCTTTTTATTTACTCTGAATCCCACTTGCACTCAAAGTCAATATGGACAGCTGAGACCTTGAAAACGTTCATAAAACCCTAAATGATATGGGTGCAGGTATGTATGTATTCCATGTGGCTTTGTTTTATCTCCCAAACGAAATTGCAAATCTCTGACATCGGGGACCATGCTTCATGTTTCTTTGACTTCGGCCCTCTGACTGGAGGCAAGCACGGTGCGCTGTTACTTCCATGGTACATACAGGATCAATACTTGACTGACTCATTTGCTGTGGGTGTTTTCCCAGCCAAGTGGAAATAGGGATGCTCATCCCTTGGGAGAATCCAAGTCTTCTAGGCAGATGTCACACGCAGATTCTGCTTTCTGTCAGGACATTCCTTCACATTGTCACCAGCGCAGCAGACACAGACTAAGCCCCTGCTGTGACAGGCCCGTCCCATACACATCATTTATGTGCTCTCCCAGCTCCTAAATTGGACGCTCGGGTTTATGCAGACTGTCCACTGTTCTTATCAAACCTTGTTCATCACCGGTGTAGTCACAGAAATGCTGTGGACTCCCTCAAGGGTAGCAAGGACCTCAAACTAGGAAGCCTGCCCAAATCCTAATGCAGGCTGATGACACTCCATCAGTCCGGTGGTAGGCAACCCCCCGACCCGACTCCACCCAGCCCCACCCCTGCAAGGTTCCGCTCCATTGATGAGGACCTGATGAGGCACATTTTTTAAACTAAGAACTGTTCCATTCGGCCACTCAGCTGCTCTGGTGGACGCTGGCCGCTGGCCGCAGGCCCAGAGGAATGTGTGTGCATTCAAGGGCAAATGTCCCCTCCCTGCATTGTGTGGAGAGGCTCCCTTTGTGCCTAAAGACTGGGAGCTGCATAAAGGCCTAATGTCTTCCCCACAATGCCCCCTAGGATGAGAAGGCCCTTTTCAGCAGTGGGGTCACAAATCTCACTGATATGTACTTTGGCTCTCTGTTCCCCCTGAAAGCTCTCACGTCTCAAATTCTACACCAGCCAGGCTTGCTTAGTGTCATCTTTCTGTTATGACTCCATCTGGTGAAAACCTATTTAACTGCCCTTCCAAAGTGACTGATTGGAGCAGCAAAAGCTTTTTTTTTTTTTTTTTAAAGAAGAAAACAGCAATTTAGATTTGATAGCAATGTGACCTTGGGAAAATGCCACCAATTAGCTACAGTCAATTCTTTGGATTAGACAGTATTCTATACAATATTGCCACTCACACAGAAAGTTCTGGATCTGAAAGGCTCACCCTCTTCCCGGAGTGCCTGTCTCCTAGCCTTCAAATAGTCAGATCTTATCATCATTTTTGCTAGCTTGGGTACCACTTCCTCTAGGAAGCCTTCTCTGATTTCCAGTCCTCTACACACTTCCCTTCTGAATTCCCATAAGACTTTATTTGCTCTTCACTTGGAATTCTTTTCCTTTTCTTCTTTGTCTTATCTTAATGCATGCATTGGTGCCTTTTACTTTTCTGTTAAGATCCTTGAAGGAAGACTCTGGGTCATCTTAGTCATAATTTCCTCAGTTTCCATAATTCCTAGCACAGGGCTGTACACACACACAGTACTTTCTGAATATTTGGGGCACCAGAGTAGAAAAGCAATGGCTGGGAATTATTTGAATTAAACATACTCAACCATTTTGGTTTGGTTTTCAGGTTTATTGAAATATAATTGAAATATAACATTGGATTATTTTAAAGTGTACAGCATAATGATTTGATATGTGTATATAGCACAAAATGATCACGACAATGAGTCTAGTTAGCATTCTTCCCTTCACATAGTTACAATTGTGTGTGTGTGTGTGTGATGAGAATGCCTGAGTTCTACACTCTTAGTAGCTTTCAAGCATACAATACCATAACATTAACTGTAGTCACCATGCCACCCCCAGAACTTTGCTGTCTAATAACTGGAAGTTTGTACCCATACTCAGCCATTTTTGATGACCTCCATGCCTGGTTCGGGAGTATGTTGTTCGATGAGGAAGACGAGGAGGACACCTAAAATACTAACAAAAGCCATCGTTAGTTGAACAATTATATTCTAGACACTGTGTGGTCAGCACTTTCCATATTATGATGCCCATTTTAACAATGAGGAAACTTGGAAAGTGATAGAAGCGAGATTGGAACCAAGGTCCTTCTGACTATAGAGAGAGAGCCATTGGCTCTTCTGTTGTACTAACGACTGTCATTGAACAATTCCTGCTGTGTGGGGGTGGGGCAGGCTTTTTCCCTTTATTCCTTCAAGGGTCGGCAAGGGAGTGGGAGGAACTGATGGATTTGTCAAGTCAGTCTGGAAGAAAAGCATTTCACGGTTAGCAAGAGCATTACTGGTTATCATCCACTCGTACCCCAGCCCCAGCGATTGGCCCCCTGGCCTCCATCCTATTTCCAGGACAGGGGAATGGAAAACTGGGTGAACATTCCCAGGCCACTGGACCTCGTGAGCCATTGTCTTGGGCCTGCCAAGCCTCTTTTCATGTTGGCTACTTTATAAATGACTACCATCGCACCAGGCTTTGGTGGAAGACTTTGAGCCTAATAAAAATGTCAAACTCATTAAGAAGGTTTCCAAAACCAAATAAACTCTGAAGAGGCTGTAATCTTTGATGACTCTAAATTTTTGAATCCTAAGAATGTGTAAAAATATAGCTGTCATGTACAGGCTACTGAAATGTCACTGTTTTTTTTGCTTCAACGTCATCTTGTAATGGAGGTTTGGTTGCAAGATCAGAAATTTCTCCCAAAAATAGTGTAGCAGTGTTTTTCGTTATTGCGACAAAACAGCTGTGTGTATGAGCCACCCTTGAAGTGTCACAAAGCAAAATCTAGAAAAAAACACAAGTTTGATTAGCTTAGAGTTGTGGCCAGAATCTCACTATATTGGAAATGTTTCGAGTCAGGCTGAAAAGCATGAAAAGCTTATTTTTCGTTCTTCATAGTAGCTTAGGAAAACCATAGGGAAAACAGAAGTTACACCAGGGAAGGTTTCACATGTAGGAGGTAGGATTTCAGCTGGATCTTAAATGTGGGCTTTGGAGAGGCAGGAATCTGGGAGACTCAAATGAGCCAAGGGGTAAGGACAGAGAAGGCAAGGAAAGAACAAGTGATAAAGAAGATACGTTGGCTGGAGCCGAGGGTTTCATCTTGAGAAATCTGGAGGAGCCAGAGAAATAATTACTATCCTATATGGTAAGTGTTATGTTTGGTGTGGAGGTCATCAAAGCCGAGGTTCATGCAAATCCCGATACAGAAAGCAGCTTGGTGGTTCACAGCGGCTGGGAGAGGGGGAAAAGGGAGAAAATTTTAAAGGGTATGGGGTTTCATTTTGGAGTGAGGAAATGTTCTGGAATTAAGTCATTATGATGGATGTCCAACTTTGTGAATATACTACTGAGTTGTATAGTTTAAAATGGTAAATTGTACGATTGGTACGATATGATTATGTCTCCAGAAGAGGGAGGGGGTGGAAACCGAGGCTTGAAGAGACCTTCATTCTCAAGGTCATGAAGCTAGAGATTAGTCTGCAAACTGGGATCTGGACCCAGGGTGTCCTGGTTCCAAAGCCTGTGCTCTTCCCTCTAGATTTTGCTTCCTTCTGTCATTTCTGTGAGGACCCTATGAAGGCATAGCCATGAAATTGGCCACAAACTTCTGGTCAGTGAACAAAATGTAGCTTTACTACAAATGCAATAATGCTGTCTGACAGATACCATGGAGAAGCTGTGGGTCAGGAGATACACAGTAAAGTTTTAAGAAGGAAGTAACACAATTTACTGGCCTTGAGGATAGCAAGACCAATCCCGGACCCCACCCAACATCAGGTTGGGGATCCCAGTGTGCTGGCTCCCAGGGGTCCAGGGAGTACCTAGGCCTCATGATGATGGGGCATTTTGGGAGCCTGCAGCTGGTGGGCTGTTACAGGTAGGGTCTGTGGGAGGGGCCATTCTACAGGGGGTTGGAAGTGCCTTCTGCTTTAATGGGGGAATTATAATTCGGTGCAGTGGGCAGTGGTGCCTTAGAGAGAGAAGTTCTTCAGCAGTTTTAGTTTTGTGTGAAGGAATCCTGGGTGTGTCAGGGAAGCCAGCTGTGGCCATCTGGGCATGAGTTGGGAAGAGTGTAGTTCAAGGTTTTGGCATTGGAAATGGACAAGAGGAGTGAAGCAGGGTGATGTTTAGCGGGAAAAAATGGTAACCTTGGCCACAGATGAGGGTATATAGTAATAGAGAGCTCTACTATGTTTCTCTCCTTTTTTTTTTTTTTAAGATTTTATTTATTCATTTGACAGAGAGAGATCACAAGTAGGCAGAGAGGCAGGCAGAGAGAGGAAGGGAAGCAGGCTCCCTGCTGAGCAGAGAGCCTGACTCAGGGCTTGATCCCAGGACCCTGGGCTTTAACCCACTGAGCCACCCAGGCACCCCTGTTTCTCTCCTTTTTAATGCCTGGTTTTACAGTCTGGAAGACTAGAAACTAGAAGGTGCTAAGGATGGACATGAAATAGAAAGGGGGCAAAGATAATAAAATAATCTGGGGACCTAATGAGTCTGGGGTCGTGACATAGGAACAAGTATGGAGAAAGCTTCACCCCAGACACAGGTGACCCTTTCTCTCTCCCTTCTGCTTTACAAAGGCAAGGTCTGAACACTGTGTCAGCAGGAAATACCAAGGACTAATAACAGTGGTAATCCAAGGCATTTGTATGACACTTTATAGTTTACAGGTTGCTTTGCTATCTTTTATTATGTTTATGGTGGCAGTTTTATCACAGTCCTTCCCCGATGGTAAATTTGCCCTGCATGAAACTGTGGTTGGATTTCCTATGACATTCCACTTGGTAGTTTGAAGATTTCAGATCAAATGTACTTAAATCTGAGAGATGACCTCAGGTGAGTGACATGGGGAGTCCAAGAAGAATCAGAAAGGCCCTGAATATTTGGATGCAAGATGAGACACACACTGCCCATCCTCCAACAGTCCATCCCCCACCACCCTTGCCGCCCCGATGCCTGGTGAAATGGAGGTTGCCTGAATCAAATCAGCAAAGGCCTCATTCACACAAATGGGAGCTCCAGAAAAGTTCTAGTGAGCAAAGGCTGGAAAAGGTGTATGAATCATTCACTGTCAGCATTCACTATTTTTATTTTATTATTTTATTTTATTTTATTTTAATTTTAAATTCCAGTATAGTTAACATACAGTGTTATATTAGTTTCATGTGTACAATATAATGATTCATCACTTCCATACAATACTGGGTCCTCACCACCAGTGTCCTCCTCGGCTCCCATCACCCACATCACCCATCCCCAAGCCCGTCTGCTAACCATCAGTTTGTTCACTATACTTAAAAGTCTGTTTCTTGGTTTCTCTCCCTCCACCCCTCCCTCTCTCTCTCTCTCCCCCTTTTTTCCCTTTGCTCATTTTTGTTGACTTTTGTAGAATTCTACTTATGAGTGAAATCATACAGTATTTGTCTTTCTCTGACTTATTCGATCCTTTACAGTTTTAAGGTATATAAGATGTCAATTGCAATATGCAAGGCAGAACACAGTAGGGTGGTGTCTTTAAGTGCTGAAAGAAAAAAATTTGTCAACCTACATTCTACCTTCAGTGAAAATATTTTTTAAGAATTGATGGCAGAAGAAATACTATGGAGGAAAAAATAAAACAAGAAAGGGCAACAGGAAATGCATGGGGAGTGGGCCTCCTTTTTAAGTGGAATGGTCAAGGAAGAACTCTCTGGAAGGTGACAGTTGCTCCAAGGCTGGAAGGAGGTGAGGCTGAGCCGTGGAAACAAATTGGAGAACATGCCCAGGGAGAGGTTATGATGCGCAGAGAGAGGGTGAGAAGGGTACGTGTCTGACCTGTTTAGGAAACAGTATGGAAATATGCGGCTGGAGCAGAAAGTTCAAAGGAGAGGGAGAGAAGGGAAAGGCCTTATCGAGTTGACAGGGGCCCAGGTTGTGTGAGCTACTAGAGGATGGATAAATATATGACTTGTTTGCCCGGACAGTCCAGATTTGCACCCCTTGTCTTGATACTGTTTTATTCTAACAAATGTCCTAGTGTGGAAGAGAGACTTTATGGTAACCCTAAGTAGAGACTGTTAAAGACTCTGCCCTTACACATATTGAGAAGGGGGACGCTGGACAGTTTCAACCAGAGATCTAGCTCTAACATGATAGTCTGATTGCCTTGCAGAGAAGAGATGACAAGTAGGCAGAACAGAAGATCAGTTAGTTAACCTGTTCTCAAGTGAGAACTGAGGGCATCTTGGGTCACAGGGTGGCAGTGGCATTTGAGAATTATCTGGGTTCTGGAAGTCTTTTGAAGGAAGAGTGGCATATTGGATGTGGGGTGTGCGAAGTAGAGATGAGTAGATGGTGACAACAAAGTTTTAGGCCTAAACGATGGGAAGGATAGAGTAGCACACAATTGAGATGGAAAAGATTCTGGGAGGAACAGATTGGAGAGGGAAGATTAGGAACTAGGCTTTGGGTTGTGAAGTTTGCAGCACCTTTTGAACCCAGTGGAGATACTGGAGAGCCAGCAGCTGTGGAAGCCAGAAGTTCAGGGAGAGCTTCCGCTGGAGATGTTAAGTGGGGCATCTCATGCCAAGAGACTGGATGAGCTTATCATGTACAGATGGAGGGAAGAACGTGGTCAGAGGACTGAGCCCCAGATGCTGTGTTGTGTGAAGTCGGTGAATTGGCCAGGACAGAGAATAAGACTGAGAAGCCGCAACCAGCGAGACAGATATGAAACCAGGAGAGAGTGCGGTGCTGGGGGCCAACTGAGGAAAGTATTTCAAGGAGGTAGAGGAATCAGCTGGGTCTGATGGTTTTGTTAGATTAGGTACAATGAGGCCTCAGACTTGGCCATGAGACTTAGTCTCTTGGCAGTCCCCGATGACCTTGACAGTGAGCATGTGTGTACATAGTGAGGGCAGAAGCCTGGTGGTGGCAAAGTCAAGAGAAACTGCTGCCTCTGTTTTTGTGGGGTGTTCTTTGGTTTGGTTTGGTTTTTCCTTTCCCCATGCTCGTACTCCCATTGGTCCTTAGGAAATCTCTCCAAGAGACCTCTTCTCTCCTACTTTGTGCAGTGGCTAGGCAGAGAGACTGAAAGCTACGTGGCTTTCTGTTATTGGCCTCTGGATCCTTTTGGGGGCAGTGGCATTTTGCAGGGGTATGCTGACTCATCCCATATTCCTTGTCACTTAAGCTTCTACGGCAAATGAAAGCAGTTCAGGGGAGGCAGATTCCAACAAGGAGGCGGGATAAACGGCTTAAAGAAACAAGACTTCCCAGAAATAACACCTTTCAAGTGGCTGTTGTAATGTGGTTATCCTTAAAATTGGGGGATGAAATCTGAAAACATTCCAGAGGACGGCAGTGGCGGGGAGGGGGGAGAAGGCAAGGCTGGATAAGAACTTAGGTTTGGGGGATGCATGAGAGTGAAAGAATCAAGAAAGCTTTTGGGGGGAACCAAAGGCTGAGCAGTACCATAGCCAAAATGTGTTGGAAGGAAGAGGGGTCAGCCGAGGGCAACACGGTAAGTTCACTTTGGGACCTTTGCAGGAGTTGCAGATGGAGACGATCTATCACTGGCTACCCACTGAGCCCAGAGAGCCAGGATGGGTCCATGGGGACCCAGGAGTCCTGACTGGCAAGTGGCAGAGGAAGTTCTGCTTCATAGAAAAAGGTGGGATTTCAGAGCTTTTGCAAAGATTGGAGAAAGGGAGCTCAACTCTCTTGGGAATAAGTAATAATGGGGAAGGTCAAAGACAGATGGTTCAGCCTGCAAGATAGCTCATAGGTGATGACAGATAGTTCATAGTGATAGCTCATAGTGACGGATGGCACTTATAAATGGCAAGGACCTTGAGAAGTGACCAAGGGGGGAGTTAAGGTGTTGGAATAATAACATTTCACTCCTGCACTCGCTAACCACTAAGACTGCTCAGTATCATGCCCAGCACTGAGGATTCAAGGGTGAGAAGGGTACAGTGCCCATACTTGATGTCGTCTGCCTCCTTGTCATTTTGGTGAAATAGAGGTGTGTGGTCATTACAGCACAAAGCATAAGCTTGAAAACTGGGGAATGAGAAGGTAGAACTTTATGCAACCCTGAGTCTCAGTGGAAGTTTGCGTTTAAGGTCGTGCTAAACAGGGCTTGGCTAGGGGTGTGTAGGAGAGACCTGCAAATTTTTCCAGCATGGGCATGGAGGAGCAGGAGAGATCGGGGAGGTAGAGGAAGGTCAGATGTGTGGAAGCACCTAGAGTCCTCTCCTAGCAGGCAATGAGCTCAGGACCAGCTCAGCAGCAGTTTAGTAGGCAGGCTAAGGGGGAGGAGGATAAGACTGATACTTATGTGCCTCCCGTGTAACCTGCCCTCTGTTAAGATTTTCATATTTTCAAGTTTAGTTGTGATTTTTCAATTAAAAAAAAACCAAACGCTCCTTATAAGAAAATTGTAAAACACAAGAAGTGGAAAGAAGAAAACAGTCCTCCATTGTTAGCACCTAATGTCTTCCTTCCTAATACTACATAACTTCTTTTCCATCCTCTTATCACTGAACATTGTATTTTAAAAGATGCATTTATTTATTTTAGAGAGAGAGTGAGTGGGGAGGAAGGGCAGAGGGAGAGAGAAAATCCTGAAGCAGCTCCCTACTGAGCATTGAGCCCACCGTAGGGCTCGATCCCAGGACCTGGAGACGATGACCTGAGCTGAAACCGAGTCAGCCGCCTAAACGACTGAGCCACCTAGGCGCCCCTGTCACCAAACATTTTAAAGAGGATTTCCCGTATTATTAAAAATTCTTTATAAGCACCGTATTCAGCACTATCTATCGTGTGAATGCACTATCTATCGTGTGAATGTGCGATAATTTATCTAATCATTCCCCCACCATTGTGCATTTGGGTTGTCCCCAGTTTAATATAAATACAAGCAAGGCTGTGATAAGCATCCTTGTATATTAATCTTTGAACTTGTTTTAGATTATGCCTTTAGGATTGATTCCCATCGTTGGAATGTCTGGGTCAAAGAGCACAAGCATTTTAAGACTTCTGATCCCTATTGCCAAACGGCTTTCCAAAAATATCTTTCCGATGTCTGTTTCAATTGGCAGCAGGTCATCACATACTCTCCAAAAGTGGATGTTGTCATGAAAAATCCTCATTAGAGTCTCATAAAATGAGTATTACCTCCAATTTATGGATAAGGAAAATTGAGGCCAACAGGTTATTTTACTAGCTCCCTGTCACATGGCTAGTTAGACGCAGACACTGAACCAACACTGGGTCTGGCTCATCTGAGTGCCGCATCGCTGTCCCCAGGCAGGTAAAGGGCCCTGCTGGAGACTTTAAATCCAGAGAGTGACATGAAGCACAAGGTCCCCTTGGGTGCTGTTCCCAGTGCTGCCTTGTCTAGTGGTGATGAGGCTAAAGAGATTAGCTACCGCAAACACAAGAGAACCCTTTCTTAACACACCGCTTCCCGTTCCTGGGGGCATTTATGAGCTGAAGACTGACTATGTGGAGACGGGGAACAAAAGAACAAACAATGTAATGTAGATTATTAATGTTAATAAGTAACATATATGTGAGTTCATACAAGTAAGCTCAAAACCAGGACCCACTGCTGGCATTTATTTCTACATGGCGTTGTGTCGTCTATTCATGGTAGAAGGGGTCATTTCTCTAGGAACAAAGTTGAGCTGTTCTCAGCTCAACTGCATCTCTGATTCCTCCTGAATCTCTTTAGCTTTTCCGGTCTGAAGGTCAGAGGTAATGCATCTCAAGGTCCAGGGTCCCCTCAGGATTTAACTCAGGCTGTGGTCACATGAATTCGATTTGGTCTCTTAAAAGGCCCAAATTGGCCAATAATCTCACTTGGTCACACATGGGGAGTATAGGAAAATAACCATCAGAACTACCATTTATTGAGCGCTTACTGTATGTCAGGCAGACATACAGTAAGAAATTCATAGAGAAAATGAATTTCCTCAGGCACATTTGGGGCCCAGTAAGCAAACCAACTTAAAGACAGCCTCCCTCACATGGAGCCCAAGACTGTCATCAGCAATAAAGACGTGAAAACTCTTGCAGAGGGATTTAAATAATCTGTTTCAAGGCACAGCAGTCATGCACCTTCTTTCCCTAGTGCGAAGAAGAGCATGCTGGCGTTAAACAGGGGAGAGCCTCAGACTGACAAATAATTGCTAATGGCAACCACCCACATGTCTCAGAAGAAATCTGTGCTGCAGAGAGGTGGGGCTCGGCGGTGGCGCTTGGCCCAGAGGGCAGACATGCATAGGGACATGTCACCCCCAACTGCAGGTGCCTTCATTCCCCCTTCTTCCCTCTCTCATCTCCACCCCCCCTTGGTTTTTACTCATTGCTCCTGTCATTAAGAGAAAACATCATGTTCCCTAAGTACGTGTGAACTATAGGGACAGACCAGCACCCAGAGAACGGCGATCCTCAGGAAGGCGCGGGGACATGCTCAAGGCAGTGGTAATGCGTTCACGACAGAGCTCCTGTGGAAACAGGACTCGCGTTAGCAAATAGACTGCCCTTTGAGAAACAGCCCCTCCTAAAGCAGGATGGGGTGAGGCTTCACTTAGCAGGGTCAGGTGTGCAAGACGGTCCTGGTTCCGGGAATTTATGAACACTTTCAAAAGTATACCCAGATGCCTGGCTGGCTCAGCCTGTTAAGCATCTGACTCTTGATTTTGGCTCAGGTTATGATTTTGGGGTCGTGAGATCGAGCCCCCTGTTGAGCTCTGCACTGGACATGGAGCCTGCTTAAGATTCTCTCTCTCTTCCTACCCCCCCCCAACTCTCTCTCACTTTCTCTCTCAAAAAAAGAGTATACTCAGGTGATTTGTATGCATTTATATACATATTTCCTGGAATATACTCCTGTATTAATAGATTCTTCTTCCCTATGTTATATAAAATTCTAGTCTTTTCTAAAATTTTAATTGCAGCTTAGTTAACACAACAGTGTTATATTAGTTTCAGGTGTACAATATGGTGATTTGACAGTTCCATACATTACCCAGTGCTCATCGTGACAAGTATACCCTTAATCAACCCTCCCCCCCCATTTCATCCATCTCCCCACTCACCTCCCTTCTGGCTTGTTCTCTATAGTTCTCTACAGTTAAGAGTCTGTTTTGTGGTTTGTCTCTCTTCTCCTTTGTTCGTTTGTTTTGCTCCTGAAATTCCACATGTGAGTGACATCATATGGTATGTGCCTTGCTCTGACAGACTTACTTCACTTAGCATGATACTCTCTGGATCCATCTGTGTTGTTGCCAGTGGCAAGACCTCAGTCTTTTTTGTGGCTGAGTGACATTCCGTTGTGTGCCCGCGTCCTCCTCATCCGGCCCTCTATTCATGGATGCTTGGGCTGCCTCCATAATTTGGCTATAAAATGCCAGTCTTCATGTCTCTTCGCCTACACAGGGAAAAGTAAAACTCTGACGGCCAGTCCCCAAATGTAAATTGGAGGGGAGCAGAGAGCATGGCACAGACAGAACAGGTCTCTTGTGGGGTTAGGGGTCTAGAGAGGTGCCCTGGGCGGGTTGGGGTGTGTGTGTGTGTGTGTGTGTGTATGTGTGTGTATGCGGGGAGAGAGAGAGAGAGAGAGCACGAAAGAGAAAGAGTGGAGTGTGGGGAGGACCTGGGGACTGAACAGTAGGCTAGTCTGTTCTTAGCATACAATTACATACGGAGGCCTTGGCAATTTGGAAAGGGCACTTAGGTGCCTTGAAAGGAAAAGCACCTGCCTTCCACCAGGACTGTTGGGCCTGAACCTTGGTCATTATCACTTACCAGTTCTGCAGTCGGTAATATGCTAAATATCATTGGTAGTGGATGGATGACATTGACCTTCTGTACTCCCAGGCTTGCCGTCTCCCAGTACTGTTGTGCCGATCTGGTTTCTGCACCAGGCATCTGGAGGGTCCTGGGTTTGTTACTGAAAATGAGAGAATTACCATTTCCTTCTGGAACGCAATCCAAGGTGGTCCAGGCCAGCCTTTTGCATTTTGCTCTTAAGTCACATGGCCAGCATTTCCTGCAGAAGCTAATTCTCCCTCAGCAGCCCCCGTGCCCAGCCAGGGCAGAAACCCAGCAGTTCTGTTTTTGCAGTGAGTACCCTATAGACACTGGTTTTGTGCTCAGCACCGGGAAATCTCAGGAGCTCCCAGCGTAGACCTAGGAGAGGCGGATCACTGACCCTTGTGTAACGTGATAGGTGAACCACTACTGGTATGTGCAGAGGAGAGAGAAGGATGAACCCTTCCTGAGGAGGTCAGGGGAGACTTCAGAGGAAATGGACTATCCGTTGGAACTTAAAGGATGATTTTTGTTTCCCAGGCCAATGAGGACGAATGGGCCAGAGCCTACAGCATGATAGGATGAAGGGACAAGGAATCAGCTGGAATGCAAGAATCCCTGGGGGTGCTGGAGGAGCATGTAAGCTGAGGAGTGGGAGAGGGCTATAAATAAAGTTGGAAAATCAGGCAGGAGTCAGGTCTGAGTGGCACTGAGCCGAGCAGAAGTGGAAGGATCACTCTCTGCCAAGGACAGCGGCTGTAGAGAGCCTTTTTAGTCAGTGAATGTTGTGTACACTTTGTGGCTAAGATGCGTGGGCCCTCAGGAGCCCTGATCATTTGAAAGACAGCCCCTCTTAGCTAGTTCTCTGGAAATGGACAGCCCTCAGAAACTGGAAGCTTTGGAGAAAGGTCAGGAATGACAGAGATCTTTGTGCTTTTGTCAGTCATCACTAAAGGAGAATTAGAGACCTTTTGTAAAAGAGGTAATGAGGCTTTCTTCTTGTTTTCCCATCGTGGTAAGTGTGCTCTTTAATCTCCCACCCCACCCCGGCCGTCCCCGCATCCTTCTGGTCCCCATGTTTGTCCTCTAGAGTTAAGAGTCTGTTTCTTGGTTTGTCTCTCTTTCTCTTTTTTTTTTCTCTTCCCTTTGCTCATTTGTTTTGTTTCTTAAATTCCACATGCGAGTGAGATCATATGGTATTTATCTTTCTTGGGCTTTTTTCCGCTCAGCATTATACTCTCTAGTTCCGTCCATGTCATTGCAAAGTGATGAAGCTTTCTAGGGTTGGACAAGCTGTTAGTTGCAACTCATCATCCCCCAGTGGGGTTGATGCCAGACTTCGTCTGTAGGTTTCTTTGTAAGATGGCATCTGGAAGTGAAGAATTTCTAAAAACAGGTATTTCGTAGAGAAAATGGTGGCACAAAGCTGGGGGATATGGAATCCAAAGGGCAGGCTGCCCGAAGCCAGAATGATGTCCCAGGCTCTGTGAGGTTACTGGGACTATTAGTGCGTGAACCTGTGCAAGGTTTTCCATGGCTGTTTTCTGGGCCAACGCCTGTGAAAAGGGGTGGGCCCAAGGCTGCAGCTATTGACAGAGAAAAGAAGGATATGCAGCTGCTTCAACTTTTGACACGTTGCCTTGGGACTAAAATGGGAGGCCATTCAACTTCCTCTCTTGCGTCTGCTCTGCCTTCTGGATTCTACAATTGGAAAGGTCACACTTAGAAAGAGGCCCCAACTGTGAAATTATTTCCCAACAGAGAGCCAAGGCATTGATACGTTCCAAAGGCCTGACCCAGGCTACTCCAGTGAGCTTAGAGCAAGGTGGATGATTGTTGTAACTGTTCTGAAGTTTCTGATTGTTGCTCGATGTGGCTGAAGACAGAATGCTCTTGCTATCAGTAGGAAGGAGTTAGCAGAATCATAAATTATGCTTTTAGCAATAATTCTATCTTGAGGGGATTGTTTGCCTAATAAAGGCCTTTGGCAGGTGGTCACATGAATAACCTAGGTCAAGCATTTGTGGAGTCTGTTTCTCTAATTAAAAAGCATTGTTAGGGGCACCTGGGTGGCTCAGTTGGTTAAGCGTCTGCCTTTGGCTCAGGTCATGATCCCAGGGTCCCAGGATTGAGCCCAGCGTCGGGCTCCCTGCTCTGCGGGGAGCCTGCTTCTCCGAGCTTTCCCTCTGCCAGCCACTCCCCCTGCTTGTGTGCTCTCGCTCTCTCTCTGTCAAATAAATAAATAAAATCTTTAAGAAAAGTATAAAAAGCATCATTAAAATCTCCTGGCCTTATTAAAAAACAGATGCATTTTCAGTTGCAATGGCCATAGTCACATGCGTGGTGTTTACATAAGCGGACCTAGTGAAGAGTGGCCTTTCTTAAAGCATGTTCCAGTACCTTCGGTCCTGTGAGAGTCCCACACGAGAAGGGTTTTATATGTGAATAAATTCAAGACATGCTGTGTATTATATACCCTTCTTAGACATTCACAAGGCCCTCTGGTACAGTAAAGACTCTAAGATAACTTAGGCTAAGGAAACCTGGTTGACTTTTTATAATTTAACATTTCCCCAACTTGTTGTCCATGGAGCCATTATTTTGGGGTTCATTCTTTTTTTTCCATTTCTAACATCTTTTTGAAACCTGCATATTGAGAATAACTTTAGGAAAGCCTGATTTGGAGAACTAAGACATGAGTACCATAGGATTTATTTATTTATTAATTGTCTTTCCTTACTTTTGACAAGGTTGAGCTAGTTCATCTTTAACCAAATGATAGATATATATATACAAATATATCTGTATGGAGCCATATATGTAAATGAGTCATAAGCGCTGTCTCCAAACCTCCCCTCCTCATCTAGACCCTCCCACATCGACCCAAACAAGACTGGTCCGACCGTGCCAGTTTTTTCCTCCACAGCCTGTTTATGAACCTATGTCCACACTAACTGCTGTGTTCTAAAGGATTCTTTTTTTTTTTTAAGATTTTATTTATTTATTTGTTAGAGAGAGAGCGAGAGAGCGAGCATAGGCAGACAGAGAGGCAGGCAGAGGCAGAGGGAGAAGCAGGCTCCCTGCCAAGCAAGGAGCCCGATGTGGGACTCAACCCAGGACCCTGGGATCATGACCTGAGCCGAAGGCACCCGCTTAACCAACCGAGCCACCCAGGCGTCCCTCTAAAGGATTCTTTTACCCACATGTGGGATCCTATCCCATCTAAACCATGCAGAACCTGTGTACTCCAATAAACCAGTCCTGATTAGGTGAAATGAAGTATCACATTTGGGCCAAATTCCCAGCTGACCAATATGCCTCCTTTTATGTGGGGAGTAAGTATAGCTCACCTGGGCTTTGCGTGTGTGTAACTGATACTCTTCTATGGTCTGGCTGGGGGTTCGCTGCCTATAGACCAGACCATAAACTCACTGAAGAAATAGACCCTTTTCCCTGGCCTCCTCATACCCCAAGGAATATTTACTAATGCAACTTGTAATCACAGAAGCCAGCTTTGGACATGGAAATTCTGTGGTTAGGGCTGGACATCAGAACAGTAGAATCGAAATGCTCGCTCCCCAAACCCAACCACTTTGCTTTGGCTAGATATTTCTCACCCCGCTCCAAATAAAGCACTTCTTCCCAAATGTGTCTGGGAAGAACTCTACCCATCTCTTGCATTTCTTTGCCGCCATCTTACTTCATTCTATTACCTGTCCCAGGCTGGGGTCCACCTACCCCTTACTCTCAAGGACACTGGTAACTGATGACCATATCTGATTGCCATTCTCACAGGGGTCTTTTCCCCCACCTCCTTGGAGATTTCTTGATATTTCAGTTGTCCTGACTCACAGGATGCTGAGTGTTCCTGGTCCTCACACATCATCCAAAAGTCAGCCCATCCAGTCTCCCATCTTCCACTTGGAATGTTCCCATTCATTTATCTCATTTATTACAGCTACCTGGTGCTTGGAGTCTCACCTCCAGTTCTTTGGGAATGCTGTGGGGGGGGGGTAAACAAGCAAACTGAACCTGTTGCTTCCTCCAAATGTTACTGTTTCTCTAAATGGGATCATACATTTCCCAGATATTAGACCTAAAACATTAGGATTATCTTTGACCTCACTGTCTCCCTGACATCCTGTGACATTTGTGTCATCAGTTAGGAAGCACAAGGGCAGATCATTTCTTTCTTCTGTCCTGTTCAAATAAATGGAATTTATTGAACTCACTTTCATTTTATGCTGTGAAGCTATCCTGCTCTCGAATAGAGTCCAGGCTTCCCCAGAGTATGCCGCCCTGGCATATCGATGATTTTGAATTAAAGTTACTTAAGAACTAGCCAGCACAAGAAGGACCTCTGACCTCTGTGACCCCCTGAAAGCAGGAAATAAATCTGGGAAGGTACCCTCCCTGTACCAGGAGAAACAGAGGTGTGCTTATCACCAGAGATAGGAAACTTAGGATGGAGAAGGCTGTATAAACAAACCTTGTGACTTCCCTAATTTCCTACTCCAAGCCCAGACTTGTTTGTCTTGTCAATCCTTCACAAATTTATTATTTCCTTGTCTGCAAAGTAAAGGTGTAAAAGCTGCCTTCTTCTTTCTGGTAGCCATCTTGTGGTAAGTGGTCATGTCCATTAAAGATTTTCTACAACAGAGGTTTACCATACTGCCTGGCTCCGCCTTGTACCAGGTTTTTGAGAAAAGCAGAGTAAGATTTGGTTCCAGCTTTATAAAAACCACCATCTCACTGGAAAGAAGAGCCATAAGTCTAAAATGTTTAAGTTCTGGCCTCTGAAAATATTTAATTAAATCCAGAAATGCTTACTTGGAAGACAACTTTGAGGACAGGAATTGGGGGGAGAGGTCGGTGTTGGTTGGAGTTATCATGGAAGGTTCCTTAAGAAGATGAATTTTGAGTGGAGATGAAGAATATGTAATATTTGAAGAGAACAGTAACGGAGACAAGGAAGTTTGGGGCTGGTTCTTCCTCCTTTTAAAATGGAAGAGAGCGGGGCGCCTGGGTGGCTCAGTGGGTTAAAGCCTCTGCCTTCAGCTCAGGTCATGGTCTCGGGGTCCTGGGATCGAGCCCTCATCAGTCTCTCTGCTCAGCGAGGAGCCTGCTTTTCCCTCTCTCTCTGCCTACTTGTGATCTCTGTCTGTCAAATAAATAAATAAAATCTTAAAAAAAAATAAAATAAAATGGAAGAGAGGGAGAGATGCCCCTTCATGGTGGATGACCCTGTGTTCCCATAGCATCTTGTCCCTGGACTATTAGAACTTTCTCTTCACTCACGAGACTGACCTCATTGGACAGAGGTTCCTCAAGGGTAGAGACTGTGTCCCATTCACTGCCATTCCCAGCTCTAAGCACAGCATCTAGCTCAGATAGACACACAACACAAATGCACCAGTTGAATGTGCCAGCGTTGGAACGGACAGAAGACCTACATTTTCAAAATGAAGAAGGGTAAAATTTGCGAACTGCAAACATTTAAACTTGGTGATAGTTAAAAAAACAAAACAAAACAACCCAATCTGGAACAGACATAAATGGCTGGATTGAAAAAATCTGCAATTCATCTAGATGTGATCAGGAAATTTGAACTGACCTTCATTAAAAACCACTAGTGCAATGAAGAGTTTTTCAAAGAGAAACTAATTGCATAGTGCATTAATAGAAATACAGTGTAGTGGGTTTTGCTGGACAGACCACAGGATGTTCTGTTCTGAGAAGTTCATTTTAAGAAGGGCCCACCCTGGGGTGGGGGAGGGGGACAGGAGGGTGACCAGGATTCGTCAATAGTTTCCCCATCAAATGAGTACAGTTGAGAGAGCTGGCAGGAGGAGGCCACAGTGCCATCTTCAAAGCCCCGGAAAATAGATGTGGATCTCTCCTCTACCACTCGCAGGGGCACCAGGGGTAGAAGTAATAGGGGGCCCAAATTCAAACACCAGAATTTTGCGCAAACATTCTGCAGCAGTGGCTGGCCTGTCCTGTTTGGGGAAACTGCAAGTGGAATTCCTGCTCTGGGTGAGAGGTTTGAACTGGGTGGTCTTCAACTCCAAGAATCCATGACGGTCCCACTTCATTCATCATGAATAGGATGGATGCTCTTCAAGAAACCTTGTCAGACTAGAGCCACTACGCAGCAAAGGCCCTTGGAGGCTCCATTCACATTGCTTTCCAGATCAACTGCTCAGGGTAGCCCAAGCCTGCAATAGGGTTTCAAAAGAGGTTGGCCATTAACTAAGTAACCCTGTCACCCGGGAGTGACCGATCTCTAATCTCTTCTCATTAGTAGAAGATAATTTATAAGTTAGAGAATCGACTTACATGGCATCGTATGATATCATGGCCCATGTCAGCAGTTTATTGTGATAGATCAACTGATCCAGTCTGGGATGTCCTGAATTTCTCAAATTCCCTATTTCGTATCCCTTTCCTCCAGTTGTTTTTAGGACAGGGAACAGCAGTTTTCCACTTTTTAAATAAGATCAGACACACGCCAGAAATAAATGAACGGAAGTACATGAAATTAGGCTGTAGGAATTTGTCTTAAATTATCTTAGTTTGCAGATTTCTCCACCATCATTTAGACTTAACTTCTGGGTTTGTTGGTCATTTCTCACTGCCTGCCCCTTTCCTTCTCCTTCCTGTCTTTCATTTCCTTTCATCTCCTTTTCCTCTAAGAATTTAAATTTTCTGCACTTTCCCAGGACTCAATTAGCATTACTGAAAAACACTTTTGTGGGACCAGTGAAGTTTTGGAGCTGCTACATTTCATACTTAGCTGAGCCCTGGAAACCAGTCTGTAGCCACACATTTGGCTTTGGTTTAGAGGCAGCAGTCGAAAAAGGGAATTGATATGCAGGTGTGGTGCAAAGCCGGTCTTAAAAATACAGATGTTATTACCTCTGGGCCCCAGGGACCTGGAACAAAATGCAGCGAGCCACCCCCAGAGGTGAAACAATGATCATAAAATGGTTTCTCGATCCATGAGTTTTCTTGAGTTGTCTCTTCGAAGCACTGAGTGACTACTTAATAACACCAACAGCTCTTTCAGTGAAATTGCTAACATTTAGGGAGCAAGGTTATATAAAACAAAATTGAATTATGAAAACAATTCTCCAGTTAGCTCTGACATTTATTTCTGTTTATCTTTTTCCTCAAAGGAGCCATTTACCACTTCCTACCCGGCTGGCATGAGCTGATGTCCACAGACCTCAAACAATCAGCACACACCTCTGAACAACAAGGGTCCTTATTTTCCATCGCTGGTCCTAGCCCAAAGCTTGGGAACACATTCAGTCACGGAAAGGTCTTAAACCAAGAAGTACTGGAAGTGGTCTTTTGAAGAAAATTATGATGCTTGTTTAACCCCACTCAGATTTTCATAGAACTTCTCTCCCAGCCTAGTGCTGTCGGAGATAGTCTTGTTTAGTTGTAGAAACAGCGTGCATTGATGAGCGAAACTTAAAGACAGAGGCCCGTTGCAGTAAAACTGAAAACGCACACACCATAAAAGCAAGCAATTCCACTTCTAGGTATATAGTCTTGAAGGCAGCTCTCCCACATGTGTGCACTTAACAACAGTTAAAATGAATAAAGTAGATGCATATGTGTCTGCATGGATAGATCTCAGGAACAGGGAGTGAAGAAAGCAAGCTGCTAAAGATACTGTTACCACCAGGCAGATCTTTAAAGGGAACACAAAGGTACAATGTAAGAGCATAGGGGATCCCCAGCCTCAGAAACTGCCTCCAGGGAGGAGATGGGAGTAGAGAGGGATAGCAAAGCCTCTTCAACATTATCAATAATGTTGTATAAGGTTGACGAGGCTTTGAGATATATTACATATATACATATATGTAATATATATATCTAATATGTATGTTATATATATATATATTTATTTTATTTTATTTATTTATTTGACAGAGAGAGAGATCACAGGTAGGCAGAGAGGCAGGCAGAGAGAAAGGAGGAAGCAGGCTCCCTGCTGAGCAGAGAGCCCGATGTGGGGCTTCATCCCAGGACCCTGAGATCATGACCTGAGCCGAAGGCAGAGGCTTTAACCCACTGAGCCACCCAGGCACCCCTGTATGTTATATATATTATATAAAGTATATTATACATTTAACAAAAATCTGATTCAGTGAGTGCTTGGGTATTATTTTCTGTACTTTTATGCAGCTTTCCATATTTCACAAGTTATAAATAAAGCCCAAAAAACTAGGATTTAAGCAAAAAGAGTGGACGTGCTATCAAGCACCAGGGGCGGGCAGTGGGGTTGGGGGTGTGTGTTGCTCTCCAAACCTAGCAGAATGGGGAGAGTCGGCATCTGAGAAAACAAGCGAAGACCCTAGTCTTTGGAGAGGATAGAAGTACCAGAGTGTTGTGGTCAAATCTGTTCATTCTTTTGTCTTCCAGCAGCCTGTTGCATAAGTGCTTCTTATCTAATCACTTCGTTTCCTGGTCACATTCTACTTGCCTGGTACAAATTTTTATTCCTACTTGGTGATAATACAGGTCAAAACTTCCATTGCTCCTATTTCTTCTCTTATTCTGTGGCCCAGGTTACCTCTTCTCTCTGTACCTTATATTCAAACATATAGACCCAAGTAGGACATACAAGTGAGTGGCACTGCCGACCTTCTATTCCAGATAGAACCTCATTTGCTAAGTGGAAATAGATACCTACACATGGAGGTAGGTCCATTTGACAGGGGCAATTCGTTTTTCCAGCTCAGTTGGAAATTCCAACTCATTTTTCCAATTTCAGATCAGAGATCCCAACCAAGGTGTGAGGTTATCTAAATGATACATAGTATGACTTCCGTTCGACTAGTCTCTGTTCAACATCTTCTCTCTCAAGAGTGACCAGCCTAGAAGACTAGGACGACACAGAGCTCTTTAGAATTTCATGGGCACTCCCAGAAGTCAGCTTGAAGAAAGACATTGGATGCACGGCCCAGGGTATTGATGCTAACTAAGGTTCAGAACCTTTGAGAGGGCTGCGGGGAGGCATTGAGAAAACAACCTGGTGTTTGGGGTGGGACAGGTGGGCCTTTACATCCCAGCTCTGCCACTTTACCACCTGTCAGGCCTTAGCAAAGTTGCCTAACATCTCTGATCTTCTGTTTTCTCATCCAGAAAATGAGGTTAGTAATCCCTACCTTATGGGGTGGTGAAGTGAGATAAGTAATGTAAAATGCTTATTCCAGTGCCTGATATATTGTTAGTGTTTGGGAGCATAATTGTACCCGACTCATCCCCAACACAAGACACAGGTAGAGCTATGTGAATGCTACATTTGTCTATAAAGACCAATGATTTGCATGCAGCGCTTTAACATAGCAGAAATGTTGGTCCAGCTTTGATCAGATTGGCATATCAAGATTTTGCATGGGGATTGTAACTATCCATGTGCCCTTTACCAAACAAAAGTCATCTTCTTTTTCTTTCTAGTTTTTATTAACATATAATGTATTATTTGCCCCAGGGGTACAGGTCTGTGAATCATCAGGCTTACACACTTCACAACACTCACCATAGTACATACCCTCCCCAATGTCCATAACCCAGACACCCTATCCTTCCCCCCCACCCCCAAGAAACCCTCTCTTTTGTGAGATTAAGAGTCTGTTATCGTTTGTCTCACTCCCGATCCCATCTTGTTTAATTTTTTCCTTCCTTACTACTCCCCCACAACCTCCTGCCTTGCCTCCCAAATGCCTCATATCAGAGAGATCATATGATAATTGTCTTTCTCTGACTGACTTATTTCACTGAGCATAATACCCTCTAGTTCCATCCATGTCATTGCAAATGGCAAGATTTCATTTCTTTTGATGGCTGCATAGTATTCCGGTGTGTGTGTGTGTGTGTGTGTGTGTGTGTGTGTGTGTGTGTATGTGACACATCTTCTTTATCCATTCATCTGTTGATGGACACCTAGGTTCTTTCCATAGTTTGGCTGTTGTGGACATTGCTGCTATAAACATTCAAGTGCACATGCCCCTTTGGATCACTACATTTGTATCTTTGGGGTAAATACCCAGTAGCATGATTGCTGGGTCATAGGGTAGCTCTGTTTTCAACTTTCTTTTTTAATTATTTATTTGACAGAGATCAAAAGTAGGCAGAGGGGTAGGCAGGGAGGGGGCGTGGAGCAGGCTCTCCGCTGAGCAGAAAGCCCAATTCAGGGCTCGATCCCAGAATCCTGGGATCATGACCTGAGCTGAAGGCAGAGGCCTAACCCACTGAGCCACCCAGGTACCCCTGTTTTCAACTTTTGAGGAACCCCCATACTGTTTTCCAGAGTGGCTGCACCAGCTCACATTCCTACCAACAGTGTAGGGGGGTTCCCCATTTCTTCGCATCCTCGCCAGCATCTGTCATTTCCTAACTTGTTAATTTTAGCCATTCTGACTGGTGTGAGGTGGTATGTCATTGTTGTTTTGATTTGTATTTCTCTGATACCAAATGATGTGGAGCAGTTTTCATGCATCTCTTGGCCATCTGGATGTCTTCTTTGCAGAAATGTCTGTTCATGTCTTTTGCCCATTTCTTGATTGGATTATTTGTTCCTTGGGTGTTGAGTTTGATAAGTTCTTTATAGATTTTGGATACTAGTCCTTTATCTGATATGTCATTTGTGAATATCTTCTCCTATTCTGTCAGTTGTCTTTTGTTTTGTTGACTGTTTCCTTTGTTCTGCAAAAGCTTTTGATCTTGATGAAGTCCCAATAGTTCCTTGTTGCCAAGGGTCCTCTTCTTGCATGGTGACTTGTCACTGGGAGGACTTTGGAATTAGCTCGGTGTTCTAGCTGAAGAACTCAGCTGAAACAAGCCTGGTGATATCTTGGTGTCCAATGAACATGCTTAGATCCGTGAATTCTCTGTGTAACCTTGTACAAACTGCGAAGGGAGGCCATGGGTGAATAAATTCAAACTGGGCCTGTGCTGTGCCATTCTTCCTGCCTGCACTCGCTACCATGGTGACCCCATTGCTGGTGGGGAAGCACCATAGCCCTCAGTGGGATGAGAGTTGAAAAGGTTACAAAGCAGCGGGGTGGGTGGGGTGGAAATCCAGTGTGTTTCCAGTCTCCCCATCAGCTACCTGCCGTGGTATCATCTTGGGCAAGTAACCCCTGGCTTGAAATCTCTTGGTCTTTAAAGATGGGAATACGAGCTGTTAGACTAGATGATTCCTGGAGCCCTTTGTGGCAGTATCCTGTGTGTTCTTGATTTCTTGTTCTTTTCAAGTATGATTAAACATTAAAACGACCATGTGTTCTATTCTAAAATGCCCATTTTTTTTCACATTTTACCATGTAGGATATCAGGGTATAACTTAAAACTGACAGTAATTTAAAAGGTGAAAGATTAATGCCATCTGAAAAGAAACCAGAGTATTACATTGATGGCAATTTAAATTACTATGAAATGCGGCACTAAATGCAAGAGAAGGTGCTCATAGTAGGGGCTATTTTGCCAAGAGTTTCCACAGGAAAAATGGAAAATTCCTGCCCAAATATTGACTGAAAATGAGAGTATACAATCCTCATCACTTCAATAGAGAATGTCAACAGAATACAACCCGGGAGCTGCTAGGACAGTTGTCCCAAATAAGTGATGAGTTTAGGTGTCCCCGAAGGTCCCTTTCAGCCCTGAGATGCTCTGATACATTAAATTTATTTCTGCTCTCTGGTTAGGTATTTTGTGTAGTCATGAAGTGAGTATAGAGGGTATAGGAAAAAAAAAACCCAGAAGATGGTTTATGGGAATGATGGTAATGTACCTATTAAACAGTTGCATGTAGATTTCCATTGGAATGTTTAAGGTCCTAATACTCTGATCAGCTGAGTTTTACTATAGCTGTCACCCATGGATTATTTTCAAATAATATGTTTGGACCCTAAAATGATAGTGAAAATAATTTCATATTTGTTGATGACTTAAAAGGTCCTTTTAGATTCTTCTAGGAATGCAAAGTTTATTTGCTCTGAGCATAGTGCTGTAGAACAGAACATATTTATTCTTTGTACTCTAGATAAATGGAACTTCCATGTTAATTCTTATCCTAGTTCTAGAGGAGATACTGCTTGATTGTAACTGGTAGTGATTTTCGGCTGCTGTTGAGCTTATATGCTTAAAAAGGAGCCATTAGTTAGTTATGGGTGACCTGTTGCTTGACTCGTCATAGTGATCACAACACGAGTTGTCTGTAGTCAGTCTCACCGTGGCTCTTAGTATGGCTGAGAACTGAAGCAATATTGAACTTGACTATCCCAAGAATACAGCCCAGAGGTGTGGTGCAGTTGGTCTTGATATTGCTGCTTAAAAAGTGACTCCCAATGCCAAAATCTGGGACCAGTTATCCAAAAGGCGGTATTCAAGGGCTGGGTTTGATTTCTGGGTTTCCTTAATTGACAGTAGAAATCTCAGTTTATCACATGTGCCATGAATTTGTTAGTCTGAAGGAATTAATCAAAATGCTGTTTCTATAAACATTTTTATTGATTCATCATTTCTGAAATCATGCAGTTTATGAGTTGGTCCTATTTTGGGGAATAGCAATTACTTAGGAAAGCTGCTAGATCGTTTCTGTCAAGCTTAATTAAACCTTTTCTGCTGGGAGACTTTTTAAAGAGTTTGTGAACTGTTGACTGTTGATACCATGCTCCAGATATTACTCATAAAATGGAATCTCTACCAGTAAAAATAACTCAGAGGCATCAAACCTCCAAATCTGGAAGCCAGTCGACTCCTTCTAGACAAATCCCATATGTCTTATTACCTCATCACAGCTCAGCATTTGGTCTTGTGTATTATTTATAGGTAGGAGTCACTTTTTTTCTAAATCTTTTTTTTTTTTGAGATGTCTACTCCATTTTTTACTGTCAGCCTTTTGTAAATTTTAATGATGTGAAATGCACCCAAGAACCAATGAAGACACTCAGAATAACAACCTTTGTAGGAGTTCCTGATGAAGAGCTTATAGAGGGATTTTTTTGACCCAATTACCTGAGGAAACCTGAGGAAAATCTAGAACTTTAAGGATGTCTTTAACTATGCAGTATTGGAAGCATGGAAGAGTGTTAGGGTAAGTGAAGGCTGAGGACAAGAGTAGCTGTGGACTTAAATTGGACTTAAATTTGATTGAGGGGTTCCACTTTGAGCTGTGCTGAGTTTGGACTGATTAAAAAAATAATAAGTAGGGGACCTGGGTGGCTCAGTTGGTTAAGCGACTTCCTTCAGCTCAGGTCATGATCCCAGAATCCCGGAATCGAATCCCGCATTGGGCCCCCAGCTCCATGGGGAGTCTGCTTCTCCCTCTGACCTTCTTCCCTCTCATGCTCTTTCTCTCTCTCTCTCTCCCTCTCTCAAATAAATAAATAAAATATTTTAAAAAATACATAAAATAATAATAATAAGTGAGAGGAATTCAGACTGAGCCGTGGTTCAAAGACAGTGAAGAAGAATTTTCTCCATTGGAATGATCGCTGGATAACCACAGCAGTGCCAGTTGATGAAGGTCTTGGTAATTAGGTGTCCCTGAAGAATTTTGAGTGGAGAAGTGATATAATGAAAGCAATATTGTAAGAAAATAATTCAGTGGCATTGAATAGAAATGGAAGGAAGGAGTAAGGATAAGGAAAACTGAGGTGCAGGAAGACTTGTTTCTATTAAAATAGCAAGGAATAAGGTGATGGTTGGGTAAAGTAACAAAAAAGGTCACTGGACTAGTGTCAGTGCTCTGGCATTAATAACAGCAGTTAC
Source organism: Taxidea taxus jeffersonii (assembly GCA_003697995.1). Classification (NCBI taxonomy): domain Eukaryota; kingdom Metazoa; phylum Chordata; class Mammalia; order Carnivora; family Mustelidae; genus Taxidea; species Taxidea taxus. The sequence goes on along the minus strand of ML104934.1, from coordinate 4,635 downwards.
CATTTATTGAATACTTATGCTAAGTGATTTACATTGATTATTTAATGGTCACAACAACCTTATGAGATAAGTACTATTATCAATCCCATTTTACAGGTAAAGGAACTGAGGCTTAGAAAAAGGAAACAATTTCCCTTAAGTAATTGGTAGTGTGAGAGTCTCCCGATACTTGAACCCTTGTTATAAGAGAAGAAAATTAGAACCATGTGAAGGGTAGAAATGAGAACTAGCCAACATTTGTTTTGCATTGTACTTGATATTAGTACATCTTAAGTAATTAAGACCCAGTATTTTAAGAGGTATTTTGGTATTTTAAAACCCAACCAGAGAATCATACAATGTGAACCAGATGGATGTCATAGGTTGGGTTCTCCAGGAAACAGACTTTGGGATCTGGATGCAGGAGGCTTACTGGAGAGAGTACTTGGGAACAATATCCATGAGAGTGGAATGGACAGAGGCTTCATCTGATCTCATAGGGAGGACTGGAGCTAGAATGACCCTTCCGATTGTCCCAATAAAGGCAAGGGGGCCAGACCTCTATACTCCTTCAGAAGCAGTCAGTGGTTGCTGGCTGCCCCAGGAAGGGAGGGTCACCTTGGAGCAAAGCAAATCCTTTCTGCTAATAACAGGTCTTGGGGAGGGACTCAGCTGTGAGTCCCTAGCCTCAGTCCTGCAGGGATTCTTGCCAGCACACCACACAGCACCCACTACAACAAAACACAAGAACAGATCATATTTTTGAATTACCTGCTCCTCAGTCTGTAAACACCTTAAATCATATTTTTAAGGAATATTCTCTTCTAAAGTGCTTTCTGATGGAGAGGAGACACCCAATAAATCTGTCAGTACATTTCTTCGCCATGGAAGGGTAGCCTTAGTTCTAGATGAAAATAATCAATATGGGAGGCATTTGGTGTATTTTAATTGAAACACTGTGTTTTGACCCATTTGGTGTTAATGTGTAAGTCCAATATTGTTTCCATACCTGCCCTCTTTTTTATGATACCTTGTTCATAAAAGAAGTTTAGTCTGGACTTCTTGCTTGAAACTGAAGGAAGGACAGTGTCAACTCTGGCCAGGAATCCAACTCTGATGGTGTGTCATGAAGTCATCCTTCAAGTCCATCAAAAAGACCTTACTGGGCTTACCTGCAGGGAGGAGGTGTGTGGACAAAACCATGTGCTACAATCACCTAGCAAACTCTCCATTATACCACTGCTGATCTTGATAAATATTAGGTACATACACACAAAATATACATGTACTTGGACTTCACTTCCCTAAAGAATCCCGTTCCTGGTGGCTGGAGTGGGGTCCAGGCATACTTATTTTTTAACAGCCTCCAAAATTCACCAGAGCTTGAGAACCCCTTTCTAATGGGCCATTGAAGACTTCCAGCATGTTCAATAGCTGATCTCATTCCCAAAGACTCCCACAGAATAGATTGATTGATCAGAAGTCTCCAATGGGTTGAATCTCAGAATGAAAATCTTCTTAGAGGAACTGGGGACTATCATCTAGGAATAAGAAGGTAAAGGGATGTTGGAAAACTCTGCACTCTAATAATAAAAAAAAAGACAAAAGGACACAGGACAGAATTAGGAACGAGAGCGCAGGGGTAGGGATTATGAAAAACCACAGAGATTCATAGATCTTCTTTCTCTTCCTCTTATTTACATTCATTACCTTACCCATTACTCTTAAATGAAGATGATTCTTGTGTTTATCTTGATGGAGAGCAAATAAATGGGAACATGCAAGCAGGTCTTATTCATTCACACAATAAGCCTCAATTGAGCAGTTACTATATTCTAAGCATTGTGCCAATGGTAGTAGTGCAGAGACGGGAAGAATCACCCTATGCCTTCAGGGAGCTCACAGTCGGAGTGGGAAGAAACTGATATATGACAGAGCCCTAATGTAGAAAGAGGCACAGAGACTGGGATGGTAGAGAAACGTATCATCTGCAAACAATGGCAGTGTTGTCTCATCTTTTCCAATCCTTACATTTCTTATTTCCTTTCTGTGTGTCATTGCCCTGGCTAGGACCCCCATATTTTATTGAAGAGAGGTGGTAACTGTGGTAACTGTGGGCATCTTTATCTTCTCCCAGACCCTAAGAAGAATATGTCTCAATTTCTCTTTTGAGAATGATGTTTTTCTGGGTAGGTTTTGGCAGATAACCATTTTCAAGTTTAGAAAGCATCTTTCTATCTCTAAGTCTTTTTTCTAGGAGTGTTAGATCTTAAATAGGAATTGGATTTCTATAAATGCTCTATTTAAATTGCATCTTTTGAGATGCCCATATGATATTTTTCTTTAGTACCAGTGATGGAATAAATACATTGATAGATCTATCAAATTCTGTGCCATCCTTACATTCTGGGATAAAATCACTTGATTATACTTATTACCATTTTAATCCACTACTGGATTCTGTTAGCTAATATTTTATTCAAGATTGTGCTTATTAAAGTAGGGAACATACGTTTACTATTTTCTCTCTTCTTTCATTGTTCTTATCTAGCTTTGGAATCAAGGGTAGGCTAAATGTCATTAAATGAAATGAGAAGCTTCCCTTCTTTTTCTGTACTCAGGAATGACTTAGGAAGTGGGGATTATCTGTTCCTTGAGCATTCAGTAGAACTTACCTGTAAAATCATCTAGGCCTATGACATTGGGGGAGGGGAGTGGGGCATAAGGAGATTCTTTATTACTGTATCGGTTTAGGTAGTGGCCAGTGGTCTATATAAGTCTTCTGTTGGTTTTGGCACCCAATTTATTTAGATGCTCATGGTGGGAAAGAAGGGTATCCATCTGGGTGATATAAGAGCATAGTGCCCCATGGGCTATACAAGGTCAAAGACACATCTTATCTTGGAGCCAGAGGACTGTCAGGATACATTGTCTATGTAAAGGGGACTGAAATGCCCCCTCCTCTGACCAGTGTATTCTGTTTGTTCTAAGAAGGGGGCCTCAAGAGGCAAGATGCTCAGCCCTTGTGGGTTTGTGCAGGATGAAAACTCTCTGACATCTTTATCTGTGACTAGTGTTCAAAGTACTTCATCCTGGCATTGGACTTTTCTGGATCACAGACTCAGGCAGCAAAAGGCCAGTGAAGACTGAAAACCCTCTCAGGAAGAGTTGGAACTTACATATAAACCCTTTCATTAGATAAAATATAGGATTAGCTTTTAGGACACATATTTATCAATAAAAAGCCAATGACTGGCCATCAGAGGAGCTTGACCAGTGTTGGGAAGAGTCCAGAAATCCATGAGGACTACCTGTTGGAGCTGGGCAGGAAAGGATAGTAAGGGGCAAGAAGGACGTGTTTCTTATATTTAGAGAATCCCCATGGAATGGGCTAGCTTATTGATTATTTCCAGCATACTCTGGGTACCAGAAGGCAAGGAGAAACAGATTTGAGTTCAGAGTAAGGAAGGATCTTTCTGGCGGTGCCATGTGTCCTCCAGTGCTAGAAAAATTTACCTGGAAGTTTCAAGCACAGCATCTCCTAGGGCAAGGCAGGAATTCAATTTTGAAAATGGATTTGAAATTCAAGTGAGGGTTGCTAGCAGACTGTGCACTCAAGAAGCCGTTTCAGAAAGGGTCACATGCGGAACATTCCCTGAGCCCTTCCAGATTCCAGATTCTGCCCTGGATAGTCCTATACCCACAACCTCCTTAATGCTTCCTAGCAACCCAGGGCATCACTTATCCCCATACTAAATAGGAAGACACCAGGGACCTGAACAATCAAATAATTTGCCTGAGGTTGCCCAACGCCCAAGGAGCAGAACCAGGATTTGAACCGACAGGCACCGAGGCTGAGCCCATCTGGACAGAGACCAGGGCTGTCCCACTTTGGCGTGCATACGGGAGTCTCCTAGAGAACTTGTTAAAATGCAGGTTCTGTTTCAAGGGGTCCTGGGTGGGGCGTGAGGTTCTGCACTTAGTAAGCAGAACCACCTAATGCTGACACTGCACTTTGAGCAATCTTGATAAAGTTGTTCAGGAGTCAGACTATACATGGATTTGAAGAGGAACTGGGAGGTATTCCCCAGCGTCCATGCATGTTTGGGAAGTCTCTGCCTATGGGGCCGGCAGTGACAGAAACAGGGTCCATCGTCTCATCATTCAACTAATATTTACTGAGTGCCCACAGTAAGCTGGAGACTGTTCTAGGCACTTGAAATGCAAAGATAAACAAGGCACTTTTATAATCTAGGGGAGTGAGCCTAAACCAAAATACCGATTGTGGGGTTTGGTTACGTGGCTACCTCACAGTTTTCCTGGCCCAAACCCTTGCAATACCCTGACTTTTCTCACTCTGTCAGGCTCTCTATCCAATCTGTCACCAGGTTGGCTCACTGTGAATAAACAAGGCAGCAGAGCTGCCAGAAAACGAACAGAGGCTCCGTCTGCATGAATAGACGTGTCCCGAACGGGCTCCCTCTGCCTATCAGCCCACAGCGTGGTGACTGGCTTCAGATCTCTGGGACCCATCTAAGGGGGAGCTGTGACAAACTGGCCCTCATCCAAGGGAAAGCAGCCAGACAGGGGAGGAGACCTGAGCCGTGTCACATCAAGCACCGTGGACAGGTCTCAAGACGGAGCTCCCGGGGGACC
>RCUC01143312.1:0-34504 GCA_003697995.1 Taxidea taxus jeffersonii | reverse complement strand
AAAAAAAAAAAAAAAAGAGGTCTACTTAGCCACAACTGCAAACTTTTTTCCCCAATTTTTAGAGTAAATTAAGTCAAACAGGAATAAACCACTTTTCATTATCACAATCCTATTAATGTAAGCAGGACAAACTTCTATCTAATCAGTAACCGTGAAGCAGCCTAATACACCCGTTCTTGTCCAACCTTTACCTAACATTATTTTCTACTTCCTCCAAACAATAACCATAACAAAACTGTACCAAATAGAAATAGAAAAAAAGTACAATTTTCACAAATTCCAACGTGGCATTCAGATCCATCTAGAAAGGTTTGCCTACACACAACCCACAGAAAAGACGCGCCGTCCATTCAGAAGTATTCAGAGTTCTAGAAGCCAGGCCCAAAGAAAAGTGCTTAAACTCCACGCTAAGATACCAAAAAGCAATGCCTTCTCCAGGCAGGCTTCCCACAGGCAACAAAGGAAATACAAGTAGGCAGGTCAGGGCCGACCTGTCCACGGTGGAATCTGGCCCCCTCCATGCGCAGGAGTCAGAGGCAAACGACAGACCAGGCCGCTGCTTTCCTGGATGGCACGGTGTGCTCAGACCATCAGGCAGCTTGTCAGATGGGAAGCTCTGGCAAAAGCCACGCGGGGGAACAGGGACAGAAATGTGGAGGGAAGCACTTTTATTCCCACAGGTGGAACCGGGGACACTCGTTCCTCACCGGTGGAGGACCCTGTCAACAGGAGGCAAAGCCCCAGGGATGCTGCCCCACACGTCTGAGAGAAGGGCGAGAGGCGGGCGAGGATGGGCATGCGGGTGGGGGGAGATGGCCACGGCAGCCAGGCGCCCCGATGGAGCAAGGGCATTTCCCCCTGCCTCCCAGCAGCCTCGCCAGCCCCTCACACGATCACGGCAGCCCCGGGAACAGGAGGCCCTGCCGCGGGGCGCAGGGGTGGAGGAGCGTGGTTCCAAACCCCACGTGGGGAGCTGCGGGCTGGGCCGCGCCCTGCGGGTCACGGAGGCCCCACCGCAGCCTCATCAGAGTGCGCAACTACCTTTTCTGTACTCTGCCAAGGTGGGGAGGGTTTGCTAAAAAAACAGAAAACAAAAACAAAGACACAGTTGAAAACGAATAATACAAAGGACTCTTGCAGCGTCGTTGAAGAGGCAAGTCAGAGTTGGCGACAGAAGGACCAGAAGGACACCGCTGGCCTCGGGGGAAGGACGGCTTCCAAGGAAGTCAGCGTGGCCAACAGTGCTGAACGCTGCAGTTCAGGGCTGCGGGCTCTTGACTTAAAGAAGGTCCCTGGTGATTCTGGCAGATGCCACCTCAGAGCAGGGGCCCTGGGGGCCAGGCAACAATGGACGTGAGCCACAGAAAACACCGATGCTTTCACAAAGTTTGGCAGAAGCTGTGAGAAACATGGGACTACAGAGGGAACTTGTTAAGATGAAAGACACTCAGTTCTATTTAAACGAGGACAAGATGATCCCAGCTTTGTAACACAGCTTGGAGTGGGGTTGGGGTGCCACCCGCTTTGGTTTTCTTTTTCAACATTCCTCTGGCTACTTGGGATCTCTTCTGGTTCCATACAAATTTTACGATTATCTGCTCCAGCTCTGTGAAAAAAAGTTGATGGTATTTTGACAGGAACTGTACTGAATTTGTATAGACTGCTCTAGGTAGCATCGACACTTTCACGATATTTGTTCTTCCAATCCATAAGCACGGAACGTTTTTCCATTTCTTTGTGTCTTCCTCAATTTCTTTCACGAGTGTCCTACAGTTTCCTGAGTACAGATCCTTGCCTCTTTGGTTAGCTTTATTCCCAGGTCTCTGATGGTTCTGGATGCAATTGTAAATGGGATCCACTCCTTAATTTCTCTTCCTTCTCTATCATTGTTGGTGCACAGAAATGCAATAGATTCTGTGTGTTGATTTCCTATCTTGCCACTTTGCTGAATTCCTATAGGAATTATAATACTGGGGTGGAGTCTTTTGGGTTTCCCACAGAGTATCATGTCATCTGCAAAGAGTGACAGTTTGACTTCTTTGCCGATTCAGACACCTTTTATTTCGTTTTGTTGTCTGATTGCTGCAGCTGGGACTTCCAGTACTATTCGAACAAACAGTGGTGAGAGCAGGCATCCCCGTCGTGTTCCCGACCTTAGGGAAGAGCTCAGTTTTTCCCCACTGAGAATGATATTCACTGTGGGCTTTTCAAATATGACTTTTATGATATTGAGGTATGTTCCCTCTATCCCTACACTATGAGGAGTTATAATCAAGAAAGGATGCTGTACTTTTGTCAAGTGCTTTTTCAGCATCTACTGAGAGGATCATAAAGTTCTTATCCTTTCTTTTATTAATGTATGTGGGTACTGAACCACCCCTGCAGCCCAGGAATAAATCCCACTGGTCATGGTGAATCACCCTTCTAATATATTCTTGGATCCCATTGGCTAGTATCTTGGTGAGAATTTTTGCATCCATATTCATCAAGGATATTGGTCTGTTAATTCTCCTTTCTGGTGGGGTCTCTGGTTTAGGGATCAAGGTACTGCTGGCCTCATTTCCCTTCCATTTCTGTTTTTTGAAACAGCTTCAGAAGAATAGGTATTATTCTTTAAATGTTTGATAGAATTCCTCCGGGAAGGCATCTGGCCCAGGGCTGTTGTTTTGGGGATACTGCTTCAATTTCCTTGCTGGTTATGGGTCTGTTCAGGTTTTCTATTTCTTCCTGGTTCAGTTGTGGTAGTTTATATGTCTCTAGGAATGCATCCATTTCTTCCAGATTGTTAGATTTGCTGGCGTATAGTTGCTCATAATATGTTCTTATAATTGTTTCTATTTCTTTGGTGTTGGTTGTAATCTCTCCTCTTTCATTCATGATTTTGAGTCCTTTCACTTTTCTACATTTTTTAAAGATTTTATTTATTTGAGACAGAGAGAAAGATCATGAGAGGGGAGACAGTCAGAGGAAGAAGCAGACTCCCCGTGGAGCTGGGAGCCCAATGTGGGACTCAGTCCCGGGACTCTGGAATCACGACCTAAGCCAAAGGCAGTCACTTAACCAATGGAGCCACTAGGCACCCTTTCTCCTATCTTTATGATAAGTGTGGCCAGGAGTTTATCAATCTTATTATTTCAAAGAACCAATTCCTAGTTTCATTGATCTGTTCTGTTCTTTTGGTTTCTATTTCATTGATTTCTGCTCTGATCTTAATTAGATCTCCTCCTGGGTTTAGGCTTTATTTGCTGTTCTATCCCCAGCTCCTTTAGGTAGAGGGTTAGGTTGTGTATTTGAGACCATTCTGGTTTCTTGAGAAAGGATTGTATCTCTATATACTTTCCTCTTAGGACTGCCTTTGCTGCATCCCAAAGGTTTTGAAACGCTGTGTTCTCATTTCCAAACATTTTCAATTCTTCTTTAATTTCGTGGTTGACCCATTCACTCTTTTTTTTTTAAGATTTTATTTATTCATTTGACAGAGAGAGACAGCAAGAGAGGGAACACAAGCAGGGGGAGAGGGAGAGGGAGAAGCAGGCCCTCCGCCAAGCCGGGAGCCCAATGCAGGGCTGGATCCCAGGACTCTGAGATCATGACCTGAGCTGAAGGTAGAGGCCCAACGACTGAGCCACCCAGGCACCCCCCCATTCACTCTTTAGTAGGATGCTCTTTATTAGCCTCCATGTATGAGTCCTTTCCAAATTTCCTCTTGTGACTGAGTTCCAGTTTCAAGTTGAGACAGTTCCAGCACTGTCATCTGAAAACATGCATGGAATGATCCGAATCGTTTGGTACCAGTTGAGACCTGATTTGTGATCCAGGATGTTATCAATTTTGGAGAACATTCCATGTGCACTAGAGAAGAATGTGTATTCTGTTGCTTTAGAATGAAATGCTCTGAATGACTGTGATGTCCATCGGGTCCAGTATGTCATTCAAAGCCCTTGTTTCCTTATTGATCAACTGCTTAGATGATCAGTTCATTTCAGTGAGTGGGTTGTTAGAGTCCCCTACTATTGTATTATTATCAATGTGTTTCTTTAATCTTGTTATTAATTGGTTTATACAGTAGGCTGCTCCCATGTTAGTGGCATATTTACAACTGTTAGATCTTTCTGTTGAACAGACCCTTTAATTATGACATAGCACCCTTCATCTCTTATTACAGTCTTTGATATAAGGATTGCCACTCCAGCTTTCTTTTGATGTCCATTAACAAGGTAAATGGTTTTCCACCTCCTCACTTTAAATCAGGAGGGGTCTTTGGGTCTAAAATGAGTCTCTTGCAGACAGCATATTGATGGGTCTTACTTTTTTATCCATTCTGATGGATAAAAATGTCTTTTGATTGGGGCATTTAGCCCATTCACATTCAGAGTAACTACTGAAATATATGAATTTAGTGCCACTGTATTATCTATAAGTTGATTGTTACTGTATATTGTCTCTGTTCCTTTCTGGTCTGTTGCTTTTGGACTTTCTCTTTGCTTAAAGGATCACTTTTAAAATTTCTTCTATGGCTGGCTTAGTGATCACAAATTCTTTCAGTTTGTCCTGGAAGCTTTATTATCTCTTATTTTGAATGACAGCTTAGGTGGATCAAGTATTCTTGGCTGCACATTTTTCTCATTTAGCACCCTAAATATATCACACCAGTCCTTTCTGGCCTGCCAGGTCTCTGTGGACAGGTATGCTGCCAATCTAATATTTCTACCATTGTAGGCTACAGGTATCCTGTCCCAAGCTACTCTGGGGATCTTCTCTTTGTCTCTGAGATTTACAAGTTTCATAATCATACAACAAGGTGTTGACCCATTTTCAGTGATTTTGAGGGGAGTTCTCTTGTGCCTCCTAGACTTGGATACCTGTTTCCTTCCCCAGATTAGGGAAGTTCTCCACTATAATTTGCTCCAATGTACCTTCTGCTCTTCTCTTTCCTCTTCTTCTGGGATCCGAATTAGTCTAATATTTTTTCACTTTATGGTATCACTTATCTCTCAAATTCTCCCCTCATGATCCAGTAGTTGTTCATCTCTTTTTTCTCAGCTTCTTTATTCTCCATCATTTTGCCTTCTATATCACTAATTCTCTCTTCTGCCTCATTTATCCTAGCAGTTAGAGCCTCCATTTTTTATTGCATCTTACTAATAGACTGATTTTGACTTGATTAGATTTTGGTTCTTTTACTTCTCCAGAAAGTGACTCTCCAGTGTCTTCCATGCTTTTTTCATGCCCAGTTAGTATCTTCATAATCGTTATTCTGAACTCCAGTTCCAACATTTTACTTATATCCATACTGATTAGGTCCCTGGCAGTCCATACTGCATCTTGTTCTCTTTTTTGAGGTGAGTTTTTCCATCTTGTCATCTGTGCAGAAAGTGGGAGCTTTCTAATTGTAATCATCAAGACAGTATGGTACTGCCACAAAAGCAGACACAGCGATCAACAGGACAGAACACAGACCCCAGAAATAGACCCTCAATTCTATGGTCAACTGATCTTCGACAAAGCAGGAAAGAATGTCCAACAGAAAACAGTCTCTTCAACAAATGGTGTTGGGAAAATTGGACAGCCATATGCAGAAGAATGACACTAGGCCGTTCCCTTACACCACACGCAAAAATACACTCAAAATGGATGAAAGACCTCAGTGTGAGACAGGAACCCATCAATATCCTAGAGGAGAACACAGGCAGCAACCTCTTCGACCTTGGCTGCACCAACTTCTCCTAGACACATCTCCAAAGGGAAGGGAAACAAAGGCAAAAATGAACTACTGGGACTTCATCAAGATCAAAAGTTTTTGCACAGCAAAGCAAATAGTCAACAAAACCAAAAGACAACTGACAGAATGGGAGAAGAATTTGCAAATGACATATCAGGTAAAGAGCTAGTATCCAAAATCTATAAAGAACTTATCAAACTCAACACCCAAAGAGCACATAATCCAATCAAGAAATGGGCAGAAGACATGAACAGACATTCTTTTTAAAGATTTTATTTATTTGTCAGAGAGAGAGCTCACGAGTGAGAGAGCAGGTGTACAAGCAGGCAGAGTGGCAGGCAGACAGGAAGAGAGAAGCAGGCTCCCCGCCGAGCAAGAAGCCTGATGCAGGACTTGATTCCAGGACCCTGGGATCATGACCTGAGCCAAAGGCAGCAGCTTAACCGACTGAGCCACCCAGGTGTCCCTGAACAGACATTTCTGCAAAGAAGACATCCAGATGGCCAACATACACATGAAAAAATGCTCCACATCACTGGGCATCAGGGAAATACAAATCAAAACCACCATGAGATCCCACCTCACACCAGTCAGAGTGGCTAAAATTAGCAAGTCAGGAAAAAACAGACGCTGGCAAGGACGCAGAAAAAGGGGAACCCTCCTACACTGTTGGTGGGAATGCAAGCTGGTGCAGCCACACTGGAAACAGCATGGAGGTTCCTCAAAAAGTTGAAAATAGGGGCGCCTGGGTGGCTCAGTGAGTTGAAGCCTCTGCCTTCGGCTCAGGTCATGATATTAGGATCCTGAGATCGAGCCCCACATCGGGCTCTCTGCTTGGCAGGGAGCCTGCTTCCTCCACTCTCTCTGCCTGCTTCTCTGCCTACTTGTGATCTCTGTCTGTCAAATAAATAAATAAAATCTTTAAAAAAAAAAAGTTGAAAATAGAGCTACACTATGACCCAGCAATCACACTACTGGGTATTTACCCTAAAGATACCAATGTGGTGATCCGAAGGGGCACGTGTACCCGAATGTTTATAGCAACAATGTCCACAATAGCCAAACTATGGAGAGAGCCCAGATGTCCACTGACAGATGAACGGAAAAGAAGATGTGGGATACACACACACACAACGGAATATTATGCAGTCATCAAAAAAACAGTATCAGTATCTTGCCATTTGCAACAATGTTGATGGAACCAGAGGGTATTATGCTAAATGAAATAAGTCAGTCAGAGAAGGACAATTACTGTATGATTCCACTCATATGTGGAATTTAAGAAACAAAACAAGAGGAGCACAGGAGAGAGGAAAAAAATAAAACAAGGCAAAATCAGAGAGGAGACAAACCATAAAAACTCTTAATCACAGGAAATAAACTGAGGGCTGCTGGAGGGGAAGAGGGTGGGGGGATAGAATAACTGGGTGATGGACGTTAAGAAGGGCCCATGATATAATGAGTACTGGACATTATACAAGACTAATAAATCACTGACCTCTATCTCTGAAACTAATAATACAGCATATATTAATTAACTGAATTTAAATTTTAAAAAAGTTTTTTAATAAAATAAATGGGGACAAGAAAGGAACAGGAGAGAAGGAGCTAGTTAGGGTAAAGTGAGGAGGGGGAAACAGTGAATCAGAAAAGGTCCCTACGAAGGTGGGAAGGTAGAAAGGCTGGGTGCTTCTCCTAGTGACCTTATGATGGTAAGAGTAACAATAAAATGAGAATTATAGCCAAAGTCCTCTGACCTCAAAAACCATCCAAGAATCTATACAAAACACAACTTTAGTGAGGCTTAAAGTTAATACCTAGCTAGGTCTTAAGTTTTCATTCATAGAAATATTTACTGAGCACCTATAAGCACCACGGTATGCGGTATAGGATGCTAAAATCCCGGTGTTCTCCAGCCTGTGGAGCACAAGCCACTGGCTGGTGAGTGGCCCTGGCCGCCCACATCATGCAGACTCAGAGGGCAAATACTCAGGCCTAACCCAGCTTCTCCGCACACCCCGGAGTAATCATCCAAGTGATTCCAACGCTTAGTGGCCCGTTGAAGAGAGACTTGCAGGGGCGCCTGGGTGGCTCAGTGGGTTAAAGCCGCTGCCTTCGGCTCAGGTCATGATCCCAGGGTCGTGGGATCGAGCCCCAGATCGGGCTCTCCGCTCTGCGGACAGCCTGCTTCCTCTTCTCTCTCTCTGTCTCTCTGCCTACTTGTGATCTCTATCAAATAAATAAATAAAAATCTTTAAAAAAAAAAAAAAAGAGAGACTTGCAAACCACTGCTATTCTCACATGCCAAAATGGGTCAGAAAATGCAAAAAAAAAAAATTAAGAAAATGAAGATTTTAAAATATGACAAATCAGTGCCCTCTCCCCTCCACCTTGAATAAGGGCTGCACTTAGTGACTTATTCCCAAAGAGCAAAGAAGAGACCATGTCCCTCCTTACCCTGCTTACACCTCACCAGGGTGACAGGCAAAGAGCAAAGAAACAAACCACACATGCACACAATGCACATGCGCGCGCGCACACACACACACACACGAGAAACAAAGGGGAAGTAGCATTACAGGGGAGAGGCCTGAGAAACACCTCCTTGGTCAGGAGATCAAGGCCAGCATCACTGGGGATGCCCCATGCGGTGGTCACGGCGTGAGAATACCGGACCTCACCCTTGGGGGCTTCTTCTGCGGACACACAGCCCCAAGGGCACTACTGAGAAAAACATCAGAAAAATTCTCATAGCAGGCGTCCTACGAAAACCTGAGCAGAACTCCTAAAAACCGCAGAGTCCTCAAAAATAAGAAACATCTGAGAAACTGTCAGCCCAGAGGGGCCTAAGGACACATGACAAGTCTTAGCAATGTGCGACCCAAGGACAGAAAGAGGAAACTGGGGGAAAACCAGTAAAATCTAAATAAATACAAGTTCAGTTATAGCAATGTAACAGTTTCTTCATTCTGACAGGTCTTAAATGCTACAAACTAAACATGATCCATAGAATCCCGGTGATAGGTATGGACGCGTTCGTTCTCAGATTCTTTTGACTCTCCTGGTTTTTGAAGCACGTCCTTTAAAAAGCTGGAAAAACAAGATGTGCTACATGTTAGTGTGCACCACCGGCCCCTCTCCGACATAACCAGATTGGACAAGCTGCGTCTTCTTACGTTAGGTGGAACCTAGTTAGCCAACTCAACTGTAGTCACAGCTACCGCCCACGTCCGCGCCAAAAATGTCTGTAACGAAGGTGAAGCTCTTCCACAGACCAGTCTGGCCCACCCATGGGAATTACAGACACCCAAACTGTCTGACCCAGCAATGCCACCTCCGGGAACTGACCTTCTAAGAAGGCCTCACCCACACAGGGGTCTTCCAGGCAGGCGGCTTACTCCCCAGGGATGGTCTGGAAACATTTCTGGTTGTCACTGTTGGGGGGCCTGCTTGCTTCTAGTGGGTCAAAGCCAGAAATGCCGCTAAGCACCCCATGGTGAGTGCACAGGGCACCCCCACCCCACAGAAGTGGCCTAAAATGTCACCAGGGCCCCTGAGGCTGCGAGAGCCTGGCCTCTAAGACACACTGTCACATGCGCAGAGCTGTTCTCCCGCAGCACTGTCGTTAGTGAGAGAAGCCCAAGGGCACCTGGGCAGCTCAGTCGGTCGAGGGGCACACTTGGTTTCAGCGCAGGTCAGGATCCTCGGGGCCTGGGACGGAGCCCTGCACCCAGCTCTGCCCTCAGAAGCCGGCTCCCTCTCCTGCTGCCCCTGCCCTCTTTCTACGTAAATCAATAAATCTTTTTTTTAAAAGTCCCAGAAAACACGGGAGACGAGTGAGGGAGAGAACGGCACATGCACTGGAAAGAACACTCTAGAAGCTCTAGAAGGAGAACGAGGAAACCACACACGGCAAGAAAAGGCGTGAAAAGCTGAGCGAGGACGCAAGGCGCGTGCGGAAGGAGGCCGCCCTCTCGGTGCTCGGAAGCCGCACGTCTGCACGGCTCACGCGGGCGGGCAGCCAACTTTCTTTTTAACGTTTCCTAAGAAATCAGTAACAGGTTTCCTGTCGTCGGCAGGGAAGCTGGGCAGAGGACAGGAGCCAGAAGGAGACAGCTTACACCTGCTCATACGTTCTGGTTCTCAAATCCTGTGAACGTCTTGCCCACATGAAAATCACGCGGACTCCGCTGCAGCGGTTCATAGGGAAACGCAGCCAGGGTTCTTCCCTGCAACCACGCGCCCCTCCTCCAGGCCACAACAGTGAAGTTTATGGGAGAAGAAGCAGTTTAGGGGCGCCTGGGGGGCTCCGTCAGTCAAGCGGTTGCCTTCGCCCAGGCCATGATCCTGGGGTCCCGGGACCCGCCGTCCTGCTCAGAAAGGAGTCTGCTCCTCCCTCTCCCACTGCAGCTCCCCGCTCCACTCGTGTTGTCTCTCTCTTTCACTCTGCTCTCTCAAATAAATAAACAATATTTAAAAAAATAAAAGCAGTTCAAAGTACAACTTGAAATACAGTTACCCCCCCGCCCCGACTGAATCGACAGCTCTGCAGACGACCAAACTCTGACGTGTTTCATCAACAGCGCAGAAGGCCGGTCCCACCACTGCCACCAGAATACACAACGTGAGTGCTGGCACGCTCCCAGAGGACCAGAAAGGCAGGAGGTTCCTTCCACTTATTCTCCTCCAGCCCCCCAGCCCCCACTCAGCCTCTCCCAGCTTGGAGCTCGGCTACGGTCGTAACCACCACAGCTGACGAGCGCGGCTGGACCAAACACAAGATTCCATTCAGTGCAGAAGAGACCATGCACTCCAGCACACCCTGCCGTGATGCACGTGCCCCAAGTCATCGAGGTAATACTCTTCAATGGAATGGGGCTTTCCTTCCACTTCAAAAACATATGCGGGCTTCATCTTGTTCTGAACGGGAACAGCAAAGTAATCCGCAAACTCCTTACAATTGATGGTGGCCGACATCAGGATTACCTACGGAATAAGAGAAACTGTTAAATAAAGTCGTCATAATAACAACTGAAATGAAATACTGTTCCAAAGCCAAGCGTGTCTCAAAACCTTAGCAGAATACATCGATTTCCTCTCTACTGCAGCTGGAAGAACGCTCGGAGACCCCGCCCCCTCAGACTCCCCCTTTCATTGCTGCAATTATTTACCATCTTAAATAATTTTATCAAGTGAGAAACTGCATGTCCCATAAAGCTAAATTATGACCATATATATATATAAGGAAACTTTGTAACAGAAAACAGTCCAACAGTAAGTTACTGGACGAAGTGTTACAGGAAGGTGAGGGAGCAGAGCAGCAAAGGCAGACACGGAGTCAGAAAACCCTGCTTCTAAGCCAAGAGGAACCAGCCCAGACCTGAGCAGGCCACAGAGGTTTGGGCACCCACATCAGGTGCTGGTTATGCCAGAAAGCCAGTATGAGATGCAGCCATGAAGACCAGGAGCAGCCCCCACAGGACATCACACACGCCCCAGACAAGGCAGCGGCTCCACGAAGGATGTCCACCACCCACCAGCCTCGGAAACGCTCACCAGAGGTAAACACAGCTCCGCAGGCTGCTGACTGCCCACCTGGTCCTGGCAAGCAGGATCTCCCTGCACATCTCAGCAGAAAAGTAACACTCGGGTGTAAGAGTAGCGCCCAAGGGCACTCCCAGGCACAGATGAGCTCTGCACTGTCTGCCCGCGCACAGTGAGGCAAATGACGTGCAGGACTTTGGTTCTGCTGAGGCAGCATGAGGACATCAGGCAAAATCGGACTGCTCAGGGCAACCAAGATTCGATACTGCCACTAGCCTCTCCTCCGACACACAACACGGCAGCCTGCCCAAGACACCTGCTGGTCCGGGGTGGGGCTGGGCTGAGCATGGTCAGCAGCTGCAGGGACAGCACAGAGCCAGGAACCTCGATGGGTCTGCGTGGCAGAAGGGGAGACCTTCAGGCCCACCTGCTCACACTCCTGAATCTAAGTCTCTGACAGCAACTCTCTTTGTAAAAAGTAATACAAAAAGAATTTTTAAACATTTCAAAAAACTTGGAACAATGCAATCTAGAACTTGACTTCTAATTTCTAGGCCCAGAACATATTCTGTTTCATAGGTTTCTTAATAAATCAAGAAAATATTGAAACTAACCAATGGTTTCCCAAGATTCATATGACAGGTACCAAACTCCTGACCACCAGTTTCAGCAGCGCGGCAGGCTTTTCAAAACCCACTAGTACTCTTCGCTCTCTTTCTTACCGAAATTTAAAGTTTTCACTTTAAACAAATGCAATTAATATCTAAAAGTAGAAACGAGAAGTCTTCAGATGACAACCAAGAAAGGCCCCAATTTGTTCAATAATCTTTAACGCCATCTTTTAAGAGTCTGAAAAGGAATAAAACAGCCCAATTTCTGCTTGCTTTTTCCATCTCCTGGAGCCGTCAGACAACCCGGCGCAAAGGTCAGGTTCCATTCCCCCAGCGCCCCCCGGGGCAGCGGCCCGCTGAGCAAACACAGAGACGACCCCGCGGAAGGCGAGACACCAGGTCTAGAAAGCAGCTTGCTCCCAACAGCAGCAGACACTGTCGCCGCCCCTTACACGACACCGTCCCCCAACCACGGCCGCCCTTCGGGAACCTGCCCCCGCATACAGGGATGGCCTCCGCCCAGAACGCACAGCGGTCACAAGCGCTCATCGTCCTGGTCCGGGTCACGCCTCGCTCCTCCGAGCTCACATAAGACGCAAACAAAGCTCAAGACCAAGAGTCTGCGGGACACGCCTGCGACCGCGCCCCGGCTTCCCGCGCCCTGGCTGTCTGCCTCCACGCTGCGGGCACTTCTCACACAAGGGCGGCGCGGCCACGCTCAGCCCCTCGACCGCTAGCACATCGCTTCCTGCCGAGACAGTCAGAGCCGCATGCAACGTAGTGACCCGAAAGCGCTCCATACTCGCATCCTAAGCAAACGCCCGAGCCGGCTTCCCAGCAAGACGCGGAGAAGCACACGTGACAACAAATTGTAAGAGTCACTGCTTTCGATTCTTTCTGTAAAAATAAAGAGAAATGCAGCTAAATAATAAACCTTAACCCCACATATTTCTGTTACTCATGAAATCAAATTTACCTTCACAAAACGAGAATTTGTTCTTAAAAGTTTGCGGACTACCAACAGCAGGAAATCCATTTCTTCGGTTCGCTCATGGACCTACAAAACACAAAAGCGGGCGCCCCACTCGTGAAGCCCCACTCGCGGGACTGCCCAGCGAAGGGGGGACGCGGTTTCGATGGCGCGCCCGGAGCCGGGGCACGAACCTGCTCTCTCCTCGAAGACACTTCCTTGGGCCTGATCCGCCCCGGCAAGAGGACGCCGGGAACGCGGGCCACCGGGGAGAGGGCACGAAGAGGCGTGTGGGTCCCAGTCGGCCCGCCCCCCGCCTGTCCGCCAGCTCCTCTCCGCGGCCTGCTGGCAGAGGAACGTCTCGCACCCTTGGGCCTGGCCCTTCAGTGGCGGTCACGGCCCGGCCACTCTCACCACCAGCTCAGCAGCCGCCCACCCGGCCCCGCCAGGCGCACACCTCGGCCCGGTCTACACTGATCCCGGCAGCTCAGCTCCGCGGCTGGGCAGCAGCGCGTCCCCCTTCGCGCGCACAGCCGCAGTGCCCGGGGGCGCCGGGGGGCTCCGAACGGTCCCATCAGCCAAAAGCGGGGAAAGCAGCCCCGCGTGGGGAGCGGCGGGCGCCCTGGGGAACCGGTGTCAAGGGGGTCACCCCGGGTCGATCCCTCAGAGCTCCACCGCTCCGGGAAAGCACGGGGAGCCCTCGAAGCAGAGCCCCCCGGCCCCCCGGCCCGCCCCAGAAGCAGCCGGCCGCTTCTCCGCAAGAGCCCGCCACCCGGCCACGGAGCCGGGGTGCCGCACCGCCTAAGGGCCGGGAGATTCCACCCCGGAGAGGGAGCTCTGGCGCCCGAGGGGCTGCCGCTCCCCCCGAGCGCCGCGCCTGCTCCGGGCCTGCCCGTCCTCACGGCCACCGGAGGCGGAGGCCCGGGAGGGCGGACAGAGCCGTGGGAACAGAACCGAAACAGCCGCCGAGGGCCCCGGGTGTGCGCCCCGGCTGCACGTCCTGGAAACGCCAAAACGAACGCGAGCCTCACCGCGTCCTCCCGTCAAACTGCGAACAGGCCTCCACACAAACGCCCTCTGGCGTGAGAGGAAACCGCCGGGCGCCAGCCCCTCCGCCTTCAGCTCCCCGGACGCCCACACCGCCTCTAAGGGGCCGGCTTCTCCCGGGGCTCCCAGGCCACCCGCCCCCCCACTCTGAGGCCCCCACTCGCCCGCCGGCCTGACACGCCTCAGCGCCATCCCGCCCCAGGAGGAACCGCCACTTACCTGCCTCCACAGCCGCGGCCCTGACGACGCCTCCCGGAGAAGCGCTTCCTGGTGAACTGCTCACCCAACACGAGGTCACTGGTTTCCGAGGGCTGAGACGCTACACACATCAGCGTCCCCTCCGCAGCCGCCCATCTTCCCCCTCCGCTCAGACCTCCCCGACGCCCGATCACCCCACACAACGGCAACGGCACCGTTTAGAGACCCAGAACCTCAAGCACAAGCCAATCGATCTTCGCTGAAGCAAACACTTCTCGGCACGCCCCTCGGGTGCCGGGGCTACGGGACAGCCGGAAGCTGCTGCGACAGTGACAACGGTCCTCTGCGAGGGACCAGGCCCCTGCAGGGCGAGACCTGCCGCAAGCGGCCAACTCTTGTTCAGCTCCCACGGCGCGGCTTCAGGAAAGGAGGAAGCCAATGCCACAGGTGCCTGTGCCAGGGTGTGTCTGCCCCACTCACGATGTGCCCACAAGACGCCACCGAGACGCTCAGAAAACACACGTGCCGGCAGGAGGCTCCGGAACAAACTGCCCAGGGCGAACCCGCAGTGCCGTCTGCTGGGCGGAGCCGGACTGGAAGGCTCAGTAGGCGGCCACTCCTGTGAACTTGGCCATGCCACCTTTGAGTACACTGCCATGAAATCCTGTTTCCTCTCTACCCAACCCGAAGGCACTCAAAAACGCCAAAAACCATAAAGAAAAATCCTGAAACATACTGCATGCCACACTATTTTGCAAAGAACAAGAGACCATTTTCCTACCTTCAACTCTCCCAATCACCCCCTAGTAATTTAAAACCACGTTTAGGGGCACCTGGGTGGCTCAATGGGTTAAGCACCTGCCTTCGGCTCAGGTCACAATCCAGAGGTCCTGGGATCGAGCCCAGCATTGGGCTCCCTGCTGAGGGGGGCCTGCTTCTCCCTCTGCCTCTGCCCCTCCCCCACACTCATGCACACCCTTGCTCTCTTCTCTCAAATAAATAGAATCTTTAATAAAAATAAAAACAGTAAAACCATAACAGTACACAAGCTTGCACATGCACCCACTCAGCTCTCCCTCCCTGAACATGCGTCAGTGTTACTCATGGTCACTCACATCTCCAGAGAGGGGAGGGACCTGACCCTCCACGCCCACCCAGATGGCTTCATTTCAAGCTTCTGTCTTCAGCCCCATCTCAGCCTTCCACGAATCTCTTTGCTGATGCTTCTCATGCCTCAAGAAGTAAGTAAAGGTTCTTAAGGCATAATTACTGGGGTTTAAAACTTCAAGAATTTGGGGTGGAGGCATTTCCAAAACTCCTGGGAAAACTGAATATAATATCCTCCCCCTCAATAAACTCTTTTTTAAAATATGAACAATTTCAATTAACTGTCCCATCCTGAGCAAAGCCCAGAAAGGTGAGACTAGCACAAAGATTCTTTACTGGGTGAGTTTTTTTTTTTTTAAGGAATATATCTTGTATATACTTTATTGATTTTGTTAAAAGACACTATTTCCTTGTTTTACTAGACAGAAAATATCTGTGATGCATACAAAATACCTACATGCAACATCTGATGGGGCTAACACTCTAAACCAGGGGTCAGCAGATTGTCCCTGCAAAAGGCAGACAGAGAAGACGCCCAGCTTTGCAGAACATGGTGGCTGACACAGCCACGCTCTCTTCTGCCGCAGTGCAGCAGCACCCATAAACAAGCAAGCAAAACCATGCTCCAATAAAACTTTATTTACAAAGACAGGTGCCAGATTTGGCCGGAGAGCTGTGGTCTGCCAACCCCACCCTAAACAAGGAACGTGGTCATAGATCCCAACCTCCAAGCCTGCACTTTAGAACTGAGAGCAAAACAAAAAATCAACGTTCACAAATAGAATAAGACAAATCTAGACCCACAATGCTTTATGACACTTCATAAATAGGGCGCGTTCCAGTAATCTGCAGTGTTCTCTTCTAAAACGGGAACGCGAGTATCGGCAGAGCGGTGTGAAAGAAGTACTTACTTCATCAATGAAGATATGGGTGAATTCCATCAAACTCTTAGCGCTAACAATTTTCTGTAGCAGGACCCCTGTTGTCATGTAAATTAACTTGGTGTCTTCTGTTGCTATTTTCTCTAACCCTACCTAAAAGGAGGGAAGAAAAAGAGAAAAGAGAAAACTTTCAGGTTTAAATGGTTTGCATTTACCTCCCCAAAAAGGCTTTGTCCAGTTATTATTGGAGAGAAGTAAGAAAAGGAGTAAAAAATACAGAACTTAAAACTATTGTTCTTGGGAGTGCCTGGGTGGCTCTGTTGAGCATTTGACTCTCTCAGCTCAGGTCTCGATATCACGGTCATGAATTCAAGCCCCACGCTGGGCTCCACGCTGGGTGTGGAACCTACTTTAAACAAAAACGAAAACTGCTCAAGTTGATTTTTTTCTTCTCTTCTTCAGGGGTGGGCGGAATATGGCTTCTCTAGTCCTATCTCATCTGTATCATTTTTACATTAAAACAACAGTGTATGAAGACATCTATATACAAAGAAAAATTACAAAAGCCCTGAGTCTGAGAATTCTCACTTCTTTCCTGCTCAACTGAGAAACTGAAATTATTATCAAGAAATTCAGTTTCAGGGTGCCTGGGTGGCTCAGTGGGTTAAAGCCTCTGCCTTCAGCTCGGGTCATGATCTCAGGGTCCTGGGATCGAGCCCAGCATCGGGCTCTCTGCTCAGCAGGGAGCCTGCTTCCCCCCCACATACCGCTTGCCTCTCTGCCTACTTGCAATCTCTGTCAAATAAATAAATAACATCTTTTAAAAAAAAGAAAGAAAGAAATTCAGTTTCACTGTTTTGGGGGGCCCCTGGGTGGCCCAGTCAGCCGAGAGTCCAGCTCTCAGTTTCAGCTCAGGCCGTGATCTTCAGGGTCCTGAAATCCAGCCACGTCGTCCAGCTTCACACTCAACACAGAGTCTGCTCGTCCCTCTCCCGCTACTCTTCCCGCTATTCGCACTGGGCTCGCTCACACGCTCTCCCTCTCACTCTCTTTGAAATGAATAGATACAATATTTAAAAGAAATTGGCTAAAAGATTGTTTCCCTATTTTTTTTAATTACACCACAGTTCTGCTCTTTAAATAATTGGTTTCATTTCCATTTCCAGCAGCAAATAACGACATCCTATCATCAACTTATATGGAATAAAAAATTCACAGGGAGGGAGACAGCTTGCTCAGCCTCACCTGATAGCCCACCAGACCACCCAGCGTCCAGGCTCGCTCTTTACCGATCCACCTGGCAATACTGCTGGCCCCGATCTTCCGGGGCTGCGTCACGACAATGTTGCAGTAGGCAGAGCGCTGAAGGTAATGATCCAGGATATACTGTGGGAGCTGAGTACTCTTCCCACTGCCCGTGGCACCATGTATAATCACCACGGAGTTACTCTCTATCAGAGAAATAACCTAGAATTTAAAAAAAAATCCTTTTGAAGTCGCCACAAAATTAACGATGACATACACTATTGCCTATAAGACAAAATTCCGCATTTACTTCCCTTCATCTTTGAAAGTCAAATCCTTACCCAACCACCTGGATATCACAGATATGAGCAAGAAGACCGCTAAACGGCTGCTGCTGTGGGCACCAACCCGACCGCTGAGCCCGGGAACAGGCCAGGAAGCCAGGCAGGCCAGCCACAGCGCCCCGGGCCTCCGCGTCTCCACCTGAAA
This sequence comes from Taxidea taxus jeffersonii, assembly GCA_003697995.1. Classification (NCBI taxonomy): domain Eukaryota; kingdom Metazoa; phylum Chordata; class Mammalia; order Carnivora; family Mustelidae; genus Taxidea; species Taxidea taxus. The sequence continues at coordinate 16,690 of RCUC01143312.1, read as the reverse complement.
ACAAAACACCTGGGCGCCTGGGTGGCTCAGTGGGTTAAGCATCTGCCTTCGGTCATGATCCCGGGGTCCAGGAATCGAGCCCCACATTGGGCTCCCTGCTTCTCCCTCTGCCCCTCCCCCTGGCTTGTGTTGGCACACTCTTGAATAAATACATAAATGCTTTTAAAAAAATGAAAACGCTCAAGGATTTCTATAGTTCTCGCTAAGTCCAAAGGTCTATTATTTAAAAATGCTGTAGTGGGGGCGCCTGGGTGGCTCAGTGGGTTAAAGCCTCTGCCTTCGGCTCAGGTCATGATCCCAGGGTCCTGGGATTGAGCCCCGCATCGGGCTCTTTGCTCTGCATGGGGCCTGCTTCCTCCTCTCTCTCTGCCTGCCTCTCTGCCTACTTGTGATCTCTGTCTGTCAAATAAATAAATAAAATCTTTAAAAAAAAAAAAAATGCTGTAGTGAATCTTACGTAATTCTCCTGAGAAACATGAAAGCGCTGCTGTTATTACCCTCAGGTGGTTTAAAGATATATACTTTTTAAGACTTTGTTTGTTTTCGGGAGAGAGCAGCAAGCAAGCACGAGCTGGGGATGGGCAGAGGCAGAGCGAGAGCCCCGCTGAGCGGAGCAGCGCCTGACTCGGGGCTCGATGCCAGGACCCTGGGATCACCACCCGAACCGAAGGCAGACGCTTAACCAACTGAGCCAGCCAGGCTCTGGTCTTAAAATTTTCTTGGAAAACCTGCAGATTCATGCCCACTGTTCCACTTACAGACCTTACGGAGCATTTTTAACCCTGCAGTCTAATCCCACCCACCACTCACCGATTCCACCCCAAGTGTATCCTAAGCTCCGCTCTCTCTGGCGACTGCCATGGTCGGGGAACACAAATTAATTCGAGTATAGGTCTCTAAAAATCAATGAAGGATATCTACCCTACAGAAGTTTCTGGCTCACTAAAATAAACAAAACTTAAATTTGGAACATTTAGGGTTTAGTTTTACCTGTAACTGACCCTTCTACTAGTATATAGTATATAGTATTCCAACACGCTCATTTCTGACCTGATTTAATAACGTGTAACCAATGAAAAACATTATCAGCCTGCTCCAATATCTGGCCCAGCGGTGTTTAAAAAAATGATATATTAATGACTGATCAAATCAATTAACAGGCCAGCGGAATGCCAGAGAGGGCTGTGGCCCGGAGCAGTATTAAGACTTGGCAGGGAGCTTCCCCGTGTCATCTGCCGGGATGACAGAGGCGCCTCCGACCAGCGATCTCTGAGGAGGGAGGCTGAACCAACGGAAGTGCAGCCGAAAGGAAGGCCGCCCACACGGCTACTAAGAGCCCCGGGCACGTGCTACGACGGCCCTGGAGTCGGGCACAAGCCGGGTGTGCTTGCCTGGCGCCTCGTCACGTTCAAACTATAAACCAAAATGCTGGGCCGTGGACATTTACTCAAACAGCAGAATTATTATAGGACAAAAATAATTTTACCTCTTCCTTACACCGATTTATAGGCAAATCAGGATACTTATAACTTGTCTCTGGGATGCACGTCGCATTGCTTAATTTAGCTGAGGACGGCCTTGGACCTGTGTTCAGAAAGAATACAATGCTATTAAGGATCTGAAAAAGGAAGACGTAAACAATCTAACATTACATCTACCTACACACACAGCACAGGCACGTTCACACACACAAACGCAAAAGGACATCCTACAAGCTAACAACGCAGCAGGGTAACCAGGAACTTCCCTTTGTTTTGTGGGGTTTTTTTTAAAGATTTTATTTATTTATTTGACAGACAGAGATCACAAGCAGGCAGAGAGGCAGGCAGAGAGAGAGGAGGAAGCAGGCTCCCCGCTGAGCAGAGAGCCCAATGTGGGGCTTGATCCCAGGATCCTGGGATCATGACCTGAGCCGAAGGAAGAGGCTTTAACCCACTGAGCCACCCAGGCACCCCCAGGAACTTCCCTTCGTACCCACCATGCCACAGTCCCTTCCCATCGGGCACACACACTCTCAGCTTCATAACTAGTGTAATAATAATTAAAATATAACTTTCTCCTATATTTGAATCGAGGTGAGTAGCACTTATTCCAAATTTTAAAAACAGAGAAACCAGACCTGTTACAATCTCTCCAAACAAAGGTAGCTTTTCTACAGACAGCAGCGCTCCTCCTAGGGCACCAGGGGCCACAGCCACAGGAGAACTCTGCAAATCCTGCCCTCCACTCTCCGACCCCCTGGTCAGTGCACAGCTGGCTGTGGGACTCTCAAAAACATGCATTCTTCTTCCGTTCTCCTGTCTCGTTCTCCAAATCCCATCAATCTGCTCAGCTTTTAAAGAACCCCATCACCAAGGCCACCCTGTTTTCCCAAGTGGTACCCCTACCACTGGTCTCACCCCTCTAGAAGGTTCTCTCAACTAAGGACTCCTTAGAATTAACCACACTGCCTGCCAAACACTGAGTTGGAGCAAAATTTGATGCCTGGATGGTTCCTGATTTAAAATTGGTTCCAACAGTTCATTAAATTATTTTGAACTATAAATGGTGCCTGGGTATCCAGGTCCACCCACAAATATAAGAACTCATATACTTACAGAAATGGGGAGAAAATAAACACATTCCCCCATGCCTGATGCTGGTAGGTTTATCAATTAGTAAAAGGTGTTTTTTAACTAATATAGAAGAGGGTGAGAATCCACACAGCAGTGGGGCTCCTGAGCCAGGACACCACCTCAAGACAGAATGCGCAACGTGCACAGAGTGGGACCAAGAAATGCAGGAGGAGCTCTGCAAAGAGGTGCCAAAGTTGGAAAAGACTCAGAATTATAGGCGCGCCCGGGTGGCTCAGTTGTTAAGCCTCTGCCTTTGGAGCAGGTCATGATCCCAGGGTCCTGGGATCGAGCCCCACATCGGGCTCCTGGCTCCGAGGGAAGCCTGCTTCTCCCTCTCCCACTCCTCCTGCTTGTGTTCCTGCTCTTGCTGTGTCTCTCTCTGTGCCAAATATATAAATAAAAAAATCTTTAAAAATAAAAAAATTTTTTAACATAGAAATTTTTTTAAAAGACTCAGAATTACAAAAAGGCAGCAGCTAGGTTGTTTGCTACGACTTGAAGACATAGTTCACTGTGCTGCGAACAGAGCCATTACTCTGATGACACTGATGTGACTTACATTCCTTTATTACGTGCATCTTGAAGGTTGCTACTTAAAGACAGAAATCTGAGGAGAAAAAAATACTGAAGTCTTGACTCTATGGTGTAAACCCTAGCCCTCCCTCCTCGGAACCCAAACAGAGCTGGACGTTTCCAGGTCACTGGCTGAAGCACACCCAGCACAAATCAAGTCCTGTCCCCATGGCCACCGCCAGAGGGGACAGGAAACCAAACAGGACAATGCCCACGCCACCCGGCTCTCTCATCTGTGTGGCAGCAATAAAGTCAAAGGGGGGCAACCAGGAAGAGCATCACTCGTTAAAATCTCAAAGAAAAGAAAATGGATGATTTAGGGGAAACTCAGCAAACTACAAAAGGCAAAGGGTAACCCAAAAGTGCCATGAGAAACACATCAAGCTCCAAATTCACTAATTTTCTGTTATCTTTTTCAAATTCCAAATTCACTAATTTTCTGTTATCTTTTTCTCCTCAGTTATTAACATGAAAATATTTTACATGAACTGGAAAAAGGAAACCATAAAAACTGTTAGTTTGTCTTGATTAAGCCACCCCACCATCCTCTCACCATATACAAAAGTCTAAGCAAAAAATTCACCAGTTAGGGGTTCCAACAGTATGTAATGGATTGGAGAATGTAATATTTCTTTACTTAAATTTTAGACACTGTACATTACAGAAATAAGTTTAATTACTGCATCACCAATTAGATCTTCAAAATAAGTCACTGTACATCACTCTTTCGAGTATGGAATGGCATTCTGAATACAAAATTAAAGTTAATGTGTTTCCCTTTGGAGTCAGTCTATATTCCACACAGGCCATTCTCTTAAAGCCAAAAGAAAAGTTCTGAGTGGGATGGAAACAACTAAAAATATCGCCACACGAAAAGGGCAGCAGCATTTAATCACCAGCCGAAGACTCCATCGCAAGACAAACTCAGAGCCATTACAGGAAAGCAAACAGGGGCACGGGGCAGCCCAGTCAGTTCAATGTCTGCCTTCGGCTCCGGTCATGGTCTCCGCGTCCTGGGATCGAGTCCCCCATTAGGCTCTGCTCCACGGAGAGTCTGCTTCTCCCTCTGCCTGCTGCTCCCCCTGCTTGGGCTGTGTCAAATAAATAAGACCTTTTAAGGGGGTGGGGGGCAACATAAATGCTGCAGGAGTCCACATTTGGGACCAGGCTCAATCAATCAGAAATGCCATTAGATCTCAATTTTCTTAAAATGATTTACCTTTAACTGTATAAAACAATTCTAATGCAATTTATAGAAACTCACTGAGTGTACATTCAGGATTTATATTTAGCAATAACTTTTAATTTAAATTCAATTAACATAGACTACATTATTAGTTTCAGACACAGTTGCATGTAACCCCCAGGGCTCATCACATCGCGTGCCCTCCTTCATGCCTGTCACCCGGTTACCCCGTCCCCCTACCTCCTCCCCTCCAGCAGCCCCCAGTTTGTTTCCCAGTGTTAAGAGTCTCATGAAGAATCCATACGGTATGATTATAAAAATTTCCAGAAAACACACATCTATAGGAAAAGATCACGTTACCTTGGGACATGAGGAGTGTGTTGCAGGGTGAGGGGTGGGGAGTGCGCTTACTAGCTTGTGCTGACGGTTTCATGAATATGTACATGCGTCAAAACTTACCAAAATGTACTCTTTTGCATACAGTTTACTGTGTGTTGATTATAGCTTATTACAGCTATTTTTAAATAAAAAAAATATTTTTTAAAAGGAGTCATGGTTTGAGGCGCCTGAGTGGCTCAGTGGGTTAAAGCCTCTGTCTTCGGCTTGGGTCATAATCCCAAGGTCCTGGGATCGAGCCCCGCATCGGGCTCTCTGCTCGGTAGGGAGCCTGCTTCCCTCTCTCTCTCTGCCTGCTTGTGATCTCTGTCAAATAAATAAATAAAATCTTTAAAAAAAAAAAAAAAGTCATGGTTTGTCTCCCCCTCTGATGACTTTCCACTCAGTTTTCCCGCCCTTCCCCTATGATCCCCTGCGCTGTTTCTTATATTCTACATGAGTGAAACCATATGATGATTCTTTCTCTGACCTATTTTGCTCAGCATACTACCCTCCAGTTCTCTCCACGTCGATGTAAATGGTACGTAAGCACTCCTTCTGATGACTGACTAATATTCCGTTGTATATACGGACCACAGCGTCTTTACCCACTCGTCGGTGGATGGACGTCTGGGCTCTTTCCACAGTTTGGCTATTGTGGCCGTTGCTGCTATAAACATTGGGGTGCACGGGCCCCTTCGGGTCACTGCATCTGTGTCTCTGGGTTAAGTACCCAGTAGTGCCACTTCTGGGTCATAGGGCAGCTCTGTTTCCAACTTTCTGAGGAACCTCCATGCTGTTTTCCAGACCAGCTGCACCAGCCTGCGTTCCCACCACTAGTGCAGGAGGGTTCCCCTACAAATAATTTTTAAAACCACTCACTCAGATGAAATAATACCTGTACCACAGCAAGACCAAGAGCACTAGGAAACGAGGTATCTTATAACTGCATATGACTGTGGTGCAGGACCGGCCCTGGAGGCATGGGCACGAGCTCCCGGCTGCGACACAGACCAGCCCAGAGATAGGCAGGAACAGCGGTGTGTACACACACGCACACACGTTAACCTCATCTCTCTTCCCCAGGGCTCCAGAGGCACATCAAAATGGGGGGTCACACCTTCCTGCCTCCCATGGCCTTCTCCTCCCTCGCCCCCGATCCAACCCATCACCACACTCTGTGCAGTCCGTCCCATGCCTGCCCGTCCTCCCCCTGCTGTCATCACGACCGAGTCTCCCCTGGGCAGGACCACCCCTCCTAACTCTCCTTGGTCTGCTCTGACCCACTCCAATAGGACCAGGGTGGTCTTCCCAAAACACAGTTCTAATCATACAACGTCCCCCTCCTCCCCTCACACTCATCCCAGGATTAACCTAGAACCTTTAATGGCTTCACACTACTCTGAGTATCAAGACCAAAATTCCTAGCTGTGGCCCACAGCCTCTGCCATCAGCCGTGCCTCTCTCATCCAGTCCCATCCAGTACAGCTGCACTGGTTCCCTACTGCTCCTGCAATAAACTAAGGGGCTTAAGACAACACAGTCTCACAGTACGGAAAGTCCGAAGTCCGAAATCCATCTGACTGGGCTAAGCTCAAGGCGCTGCATGGATGGTTCCTGCATGGATAGTTCCAGGAAAAATCTGTTCCCGTACCCTTCCAGCTTCTGGAAGCGCCTGCCTTCCTTGGTTTGTGGGCCCCTTCCTCCCATCACTCCAAACTACGGCTTCCACTATCACATCTCCTCCTACTGACTCTGATCCTCCAACCTTTCTTGTGGAAGAGCCCCGCGATGACACTGGGGCCCCCCCCCGGGCAATCACCCCATCCCAGCTCTTTAACTTAATCCCAGCTGCCAGGTTCCTTTTACCCTGGAAGGTACCACAGTCACAGGTTCAAGGGGTTGGGATGTGGACCTCTTGGGGAGGTATTATCCAGCCTACAACTGACCATGCCCAGGCCTGCCCACCTCTACTCTCCACTCCCCAGCGACAATGCCTGATTAAGGGCTGGAGCCCAGGCCTCCCGTCACAGACCTGCACAGGTTCCCTCCACCCTGACCCCACCTCACCCCGGTAACTCCTATCACCCTTCAGCTCCAAGCTCAACTCTTACAGAACCCTTGTCCCGGGCCCCCGCAGAGCTGGCGTTCAGAGCATTTATCTCCACAAGCATGTGTCTGGGTAACTACACGATGAAATGGTAATCTCCGGGGGAGGGCGGCCCAGGTCTTATTACTCAGCACATTCCCACGGCCCCCTACGGTCCCTGGTGCACGACTTGACCAATCCTGGTCGCTGAATGAATCCTCTGAATGTAGTCAATGCTGCCATTTATGTGTCTGCCTGGTGAAAAGCTCCAAGCACACAAAGACGCCAGAGACAGAGAAAGCAACAGCTGTTCCAAATACTAAATACTAACCCAAATCAAACGTTACTAGAGCCTGTAATTTCCAATTACAGGCGCTCACTGGAACCCAGCTAGCTCAGACAGCGGCGGCCCCGCAGGGCCAGCTCCAGGACCAGCAGCCGGTACGCCGCGGGGTCATCACATATGGTGTAACCAGAAGGATCACATCACAGTCATCTGAAAATCAGCTTCCCCAAATGGAAAGAGGAGATGATGGGTGTCTCTGCACCACAGGACACGGCTCTTCCAGGCTTCCATGGAAGCTGCGTCGCGGTCCAGAACACATCCCCTGTGCACTGACAGTTAAGAGACCTCCGAGGCTTCCCACAGGCATGGCACAAGGCACGTACGACTCTGTACCTTCCTTAGCATGAGTGAGAACTGATCAAGGCGCACACACGTTTTGAACCACCCTTTCTGGTGACAGTACGCTACACCTGCCCGACAAATATTCCTCCTCAGGGCAACTGAGGACAGTAGAGGAAACACCCGAAGGACACCTGGCGGGGGGGCCCGCAGTAAGGAAGCCCCCGGTGCGGCAACAACCCAGGGATGAAGGAACAGGACCCCAGACGCTCTTGCTGTACGACGAAACCCAGGCAATGGGAAGGTGACCCGGATATAGTACAGGGACCCACGCGACGAGAAAACAGAACTAAGTGAGACACTGGGGCACAGACAAGGGCTCAGGACTTTTCCAGAACTGGTGAAAGATAGCAACATTCTGCACCATCAAGAAGCCCATGCAAATCCCAAGAAGGACACAGATGAATGCGCTGAATCTTGCAATTTTTGAGGAGGAAATGACTCTAACCCCCGCTTCTGCCCCTAAGTACGAGGAGATGCGGACAAAGGGTAGAAGGAAAGGAGACAGAGCCTCTTACTTGAACTGACAGAAAGTCTGTGAGAAAGCAGCACATCAAAAGCTGACTTCTGTCACACGAGTCGGGCCCGGGACTAACCAGCCACCCAGCTGAGAAGACACCGCACACTCGCAGAAAGTGAGCAGCTTAATCCAGACTCGACAGCTACAGCCAGGCAGGGGGAGAAGGTGTTAAAAACCTTTAACTTTATACAGTTAAACATCCCTTAAATTTATTCTAATGTTTGTTTAAAAAAACTGTAATCGGGGAGCCTGGGTGGCTCAGTGGATTAAGCCGCTGCCTTCGGCTCACGTCATGATCTCAGGGTCCTGGTTCGAGCCGCACGTCAGACTCCCTGCTCAGCGGAGAATCTGCTTCCCCCCTCTCTCTCTGCCTACTTGTGATCTCTCTGTCAAATAAATAAATAAAATCTTTTAAAAAATTTAAAAAATAAAAAAACTATAATCATTTTTAAATGAAAATTTTAGGCAGTTCTGGAGGGATGCCCTTGGCTCGGTCAGCGACGTGTGCAACTCTTGATCTTGGGGTTCACCACCAGTCCTTCGAAAACAACAGACTATTAGAAACTATATTTAAAGGAGGGAAAAAAACGATTTACAACCAACCCAATATACACTCACCCTGAATTAACGAGCAATATGGATTCTTCCTTGAGCGACACAGTTCCCGTCTTACAGACTTTAGGGACCGCAGCGCTTCCTCTGTGAGTACCTGGGGCAGCGCGTTTCCGTGCTTAAAGGCGCGCACTCACCTGGCCCGCGGGCGGGCTGAGCCCTGCCGGACACGTCCAATTCTCGCGCCTCCAGCTGTCGGAATCTGTTAACATACTCCACCTCCGAGCTCTCCCGGCTAAGCGGCCTGCGAAGAACACGCAGAACACGCAGAGTTAGCGCAGCACGGCTGCAAAGACGCCGCACGGGGCCGAGCTGTTGACCAGTTCCTTCTGCCTCGAGCCACAGGAGCCACAGAAGCAAGCGCGCAGACGGTCTGCTGCAACTGAGAGCGCTGCGCTGCGCCTCCACCGGCCAGTGCAAGTGCAAACAGGGGGAGCCACCGCTGGCCCTCCGCGTGGCAGACAGAGGGAACAGTCTCCGGTGGCGCGGGGAGCGCGTCTGTCTTCCTGAGGGCCATCTGCCCGGACCGCAGGCGCACCCGCCGCCGGCTCTTCCGCGAACACCGGGACAGGGAAGCTCGGGCACGGACACGCACCCAGAAAACGGCCACCAACGCCCAGCACGTGCGAGGCCTGGACACGAGAACCAGCGGGAAACAAAACACCGTCCTCGCCGCCAAGAACCAGTCTCTCCAGTGGAGGAGCCATACCAGACACAGCATACTGGCTCCTGATGGCGGCATTTAAAAGGCAACAGCATAGGGGCGCCGGGGTGGCTCAGTGGGTTAAAGCCACTGCCTTCGGCTCGGGTCATGATCTCAGGGTGCTGGGATCGAGTCCCGCATCGGGCTCTCTGCTCGGCGGGGAGCCTGCTTCCTCCTCTCTCTCTGCCTGCTTCTCTGCCTACTTGTGATCTCTGTCTGTCAAATAAATAAATAAAACTCTTTAAAAAAAAAAAAAAAGGCAACAGCATACAGGGCATCCTGAGGATGGGCCCAAACGTAATGAAAGGAAGAAACCTTTTCACAGTATTTGTCACTGTGAAGACCTGAAAACCGACGGCCGACAGAGCGCCGAGCTGACCACCGCGCTCCTACCTGCTCCGCGTCTTTCCAAGGACGGCCAAGGCCGTTTCCATACTAGCATGTAAAGACGTCCAAGATGTTAAGTTCAAAAAAAATCAACTGCGATATGATATGCAAAACACACTATCAGTTATAACGTATTATCAGTATTTAATGCCCCTGCTGTCCCAAAGAAGACTGTATAATACCAATCCTTGAAACAGGAGATTTACTTTAATAAGATACCATTTGCATTAGGTTCCACTTTCGGCCTCACATTCTCAGCTAACAGCAGCATTCTTTTGGTTACCACTTACCCGACACTCACTAACCCACTCAGCGAATTGGTAATTCAGGGCTGACTCCACGCGAGGCTCTGTCGTAAGCGCTTGGGATAAGGCAACCCCAGGGATGCCTGGGGGCCTCCGTCAGTCTAGCGCGATGCTCGACTTCCGCTCAGCTCACGATCTATCTCAGGGTGGTGGCACCAGGCCCCACACCGGGCCCCACACTGGGCTCCACACTGGGCACGGAGCCTGCTGAAGAGTCTCTCCCCCTCTTCCACTGCTCCTCCCCCCCCGCCCCCAAAAAGCAGCTAGCAGACTTTCCTCATGGAGCTTACAGTCTAGTTAGGAAAACACAGTATGTTAGACAGAGAGAAGTCCACAGAGAAAAACCCAACCAGGAGAGGAGACGGGGTGGGGTGGCTGCCATGGTAACTGATGGTAAGTGGACATTAGAGCGAAGATCAGAAGCGAGAGGAGGGCCGCGTACCCCAAGGAGGGGAGAGATCTCCTGAGGGAGAGCAGCGGAAAGCCAGAGCCTGGGGCAAGTGTGCCAGCCGGAGTCAGGAGGCAGAGGAAGCCAGAAGCAGTGGGGAAGCCCAGAGGTACGGGAAAGGGGGGTGTTTCCCGGGGACGGCAGGGGGCAGGCTGCTGGCAGGCGCTGATGACAAAGAGTGTGACTCTTGCTCTGAGAGCACGGGCTCTAAGCGGGGACGGAGAAACAGCAATACCGAACTCCCATTCGAGCGGGCCGGCTCGTGGCTGCAGAAGCAGGGCGAGTGGCCCGGGACAATGCAGCCAGAGCGGGGAGAGCACCGGACACCCTAGCTCAACACCCTAGGCCAGAGACAGGCAGCCTGGACTAGAGCGACGGCAGGTGAGGGGAGCCGCGGAGGCCGGTGTGCTAGATCTGGATGTGAAAAAGCAAGAGTCAAGAACAATCCCCTAGTCCCTGCCGCTGGGAAGACCAGACACGCAGGCTGCAGCCGTGCCCCGCAGGATGATGATGCCGAGCCCAGCGGAACGCGAGGCTAGGACTGGAAGCACAGCCACGGGCCGACGGGGAGCAAGACCAGCATCCCGAGCATCGGCAGGCCACCAGCGGCACACCTGCCACCATTTAATCTGCTGTCCCCTGAGCTGAACTCACCACAGGCCCAAATGCAGTCACGGGTCCTGGCACAGACAGAGCACCCCGGAAGTGCTCTTGTGCCTTGGGGAGCAAGAAAAGCGACCCCAAGTGCTCAAAGTGCTGGCAGTCCCCAATTTTTCTCTTTTCTCCTTTCTCTATGTTCCAAGGCTCAGCAAGAGCCTCAGGCCCTAAGGAGGGGAAACCCTGTCTCCCAGAGGACAGGGCAGACCCTCACTGCCCTCTCTCCTCCTGGGTCCTCCCACTGCTTGACCCCAGATGTGAATGCAGGCAGCTGCCCTGGCAGGAAGCACGGGGTGGAGCCGAGCAATGAAAGACCGAAAAGGGGAGCTGCCTCGGGGATAGGAGAGCGCCTGGGAAATCGAGACCCACCCCCCAAGGCCGTCCATAAGCTAGTGGGCTCACCCCAGGCTGCAGGGAGCTTGCGAGGACCCCAGGGCTGAACTACACACGGCCAGCAGGTGGCACCATGCGGGACAGACAGGGAGGGAACCCGTGAACCCCACCGCAGCTGGGATGGGAGAACTCGCGGAGGGCAACAGCTGCTCAGCTGCACATGCCAGAGGATTTAAACAAGCCGCAGGGCCCATCACATCAAAACGCCCAGGACACACACAACTACTCGGCATGCGAAGAACGTGCAAAATCTGCAGAATGGAGCAATGAGCACTCGGTTTAGATACCGGCTCTCCAGTCTGGGACCTGACATCTCACACCAACCTCAGATCAAGTCCAAACTGATCCAAGCCCCAGGCACTTATGGTCTCAAGCCCGTAAAGCTAATGTTCTCCAGCACTCAAGAACTTTGGAGTAAAGAAGGCCTTCCTGAACAGGAGCACGAAAAGGAAAAGTCAAAAAGGACCATATCAACAATGTCATATAAGCTGATAAACAACGTCTCTAGCAAGGTTGAAGGGCGAGAGCAAGGGCCACTCAGAAAACATCCACAGCCCGCGGCACTGGAGTACATTAAGAATTCCCATAGATCAGGAACATATGCACAACCCAATATAAACGCAATTTTTAACTTCAAAAAGTAGATGCATCAGTGTATTTTTAAAATATTTTAAAGAAAAAAATACCAGGAAAAGAAAGTTAACACAATTTTAGTGTCTCCTTATATATTAACTGCATCTTGGGGCACCTGGGTGGCTCAGTCATTAAACGTTTTGCCTTCAACTCAGGTCATGATCCCGGGGGATCGAGCCCCGGACTGGGCTCCCTGCTCGGCGGGAGGCCTGCTTCTCCCTCTCCTACTCCCCCTACTTATGTTCTCTCTCTCACTGTCTCTCTCCTCTGTCAAATAAAGAAATAAATAAAATCTTTAAATATAAAGAGAAATATTAACTTCACCTTTTTTCAAAGACATATTATTTATTTACTTATTTATTGGGGCGGAGGGGCAGAGACAGAAAGTCCCTACTGAGCATGGAGCTGAATGCTGGGCTTGATTATCATCCCTGAGTTCATGACCTGAGCCAAAACCAGGCGCCCTTTAACCACATCTTTACCAGCTGATAATCCAGAACTTTAAATCCAGTAGCAAAGGAATTTTTTTTTTAAATGCTATCAATGTCCTTACAGTGATAAATCTTCCTTTCATTGCTATCAAATGCTGCTGGACACCATGTAAGAAGGCAATGACAATGACCAAAAAAGAAACTGACCAGCTTCATAGTTTAAGTTTTATGTCTTCCACACAAAATATCCTAAGGTAGTAATTCATTAGAAACAACTTATTTATTCAACTTACTAAAATGTTTTTTTTAAGATTTTATTTATTTATTTGTCAGAGAGAGAGAGAGCGAGCACAGGCAGACAGAGAGGCAGGCAGAGGCAGAGGGAGAAGCAGGCTCCCTGCTGAGCAAGGAGCCCGATGTGGGACTCGATCCCAGGACGCTGGGATCATGACCTGAGCCGAAGGCAGCTGCTTAACCAACTGAGCCACCCAGGCGTCCCATCAACTTACTAAAATGTTTAATAAAATCCAAGTTAATCTGATCATAGCCTAACAAACAGAAACACAAAGGTGCTCTCTGACCCTGATCCCCATCTCCGTTGTACGGTAGGAGCGTGACCAGAATATTTGGGCTCTACTTCAATCAAACAATCTTGGGATCTAGGACAGAAAAAAATACAGTGGATAATACGATCCCAGTAGCATACCCGGGGTACGAGAAACACAGGTTTCTACAAATAACATCAGAGGAAGGGGTCCCGAACGTAAGCTGACTGGTAAGAAAAGCTCTGTGAGGGCTGGACGGGAGCCGTCGCCACGATGGCAAGACAGCTGCTAACGAAGAGGGAGGCGGTCTTCCAGAAGCTCTCTGTGTACTAGCTCACTTCTCTTCAAATCTCCATTCAAAGGGCACCCTCTCCCCAGAAAGGCCTTCCCTGACCTCCCCGTGGAACTGGGGGGGCCTCCAGTGGGCTCAACACCCCCCGTCTGTGACCAGCCTGATGACCCGGGGGCTCCTTCCTGTCCTCCCACTGGAAGGTGGGCCCCGCCAGGGAAGAGACTAGGTCTTGTGTCCCTGGGTCCCGAGCCAGCACAGGCCACAGCACAGTCCACGGCGCGTGCTGGGTGACAAAGCCGCGATGCCAGCGGAGGGCAGAGCACAATCGGATGGGAAAGCAGAAACCAGGGAGGAGGGAAGAACACGGGCCAGCCTTCCCGAGCGTTCGGAGCAACACCAGAGCCGAGGGAAACAGGCTGCTGTCTTCCTCAGACTAAAGAAAAACCCAGGTGGTATTTACACTGGGCCCTGAAGAAAAGCATTCTGATGTGGGTGAGTGGAAAAGAGAAAGAACCAACATCTCAAAGACAGAGTCGGCCTGAGCCCCTCCGACAGGCCCGCGGGGCACGAGAAGCGCCCGCACAGTCAGGCCTGCCGGGCCCCACGCGCGCACTCGGGGCAGAGCGGCCGGAGGGACGGCGCGGGCCGGAGGGACGACACGGGCCGGCAGAGGCCCCGAACAGAAACTCGCCGCGTGTTCCACGGCCGAAACGTGCCCCACGGCTACTGTTACCGCCTGAGAGACCAAAACTTGAGGCATTAAAGCAATAACAAGGAACTCACTCAAGGGCAGAAATGTCAGTGTTCTTCTAACTCGGGTAGGAAATCTGGCCGGACACTTGTGTCGTGATAAACTCTCCTGTCCTGTCCGCTATGGGGGGTGAAATCCTGCCCGTCGCCGCAACGCGGGCTGACAGGGGCTCCGTCCCACGCGCAAGCAGCAGGAGCTCCGGGCTGACACCCGCGTCCCTCCCGATCAGGCGTGACCTACGGGCCTGATGTAAACCCTGCCTGCTCTTCACGGTTCACTCGTCGGAAAAGGCAACAGAGAAACAAATGTTAGGAACGGAAGAGCCACCGTGTAGTCACTGAACAAGCAACTGGAGAGGGAGAGGCCTGTCGGCCCCCGAGCAACAGCACCAGCCCCGCACCCTGAACCCCGCGCTGGCAAGAGCATCCCGCCCCGTGGGCGCCAGGCCAAGCAGTAAGTACGAGCGTCTCGCCTTCAGGTCCAGAAGAAAGCCCTGGAATGTTCTACCTGCTGTACTGAACAATAAGACTCTGTTTTCAACTTTGTATGTTCTTACACCTCTCATTTTTCCCTGACCTTTATCTACTACTGATACGTTTGTAAAGAAATTATAAAGTATATTTTAGAGTCACCTACTTCAGCATTTATGTCCTCTGGCATTCCAAGTTGCTTAAATGATAAATTTAACTACTATTTAGAAAAAGAAACAGAATGAGTATAAAAAACAACCTTTACCAAATGTTTCACAAGGCAGATATCAGCATTCTTTTATTTTTTAAAGATTTTATTTATCTGACAGAAAGACAGAGCACAAGCAGTGGGAGCAGGAGAGGGAGCAGCAGGCTCTCCGCCGAGCAGGGAGCCCGATGCGGGGCTCCATCCCAGGACCCTGAGATCATGACCTGAGCCGAAGGCAGACGCTTAACCCACTGAGCCACGCAGGCGCCCCCAGATATAAGCCTCCTTTGCCTACTTTGCTCAATCATAACAAATGTTCTCAAAATGGGTATTTCGCAAATCAAAACTGATCTGTTTTTCCTGCTTTCGTGGGAGGGGACAGTGACCTGGCTTCTAGATGGCCCGCGAGTGAAGCTGAAGAATAAAAGCAGTGGGGTTATTTTTAGTGCTCTACAGGCATAAAAATACAGCACGGAACTGTGACCTACAGCTCCGCTGGGCAGAGCAGCGCACCACGCGACCGTCTCCCCGCAGCCGGGAGCGCATCCGCACTGCCCCGCTCTGTCGCTCTCGATTTGTTACCGAAGACAAGTCTGAGCGCGTTTAGGACCAGAGCCCGCTGCCGCCGGCATCCTTCTCCAACAGACGGAGCTGCGTTCAGAAGGCAGACCGTTCTGCAAGCCGTGCAGAGCAGTAGGTTATTTTTGTCATTTCGTCTAGCTTGCTTACAAGGTGCATGAGCGAGCAGCCTCTCTAAATGAAGACATCACAACCTCCTTCCTAACGCAGATACTTGCTTGTCTCAAGTACAGTTTCTGCGGGTGAACAAGGAGGCCCACTCCTTCCAACCGGGGACGCAGCCAGGAGCCCAGCGTATGCCTGAGTAAGCACAGCGTCCCCACTAGGTCAAGCAGAGCCTCTGGCAGCACCACCACAGCGGACCCAACTCACCAGGTATGCCTGACACCCTCTCTGCACCAAAGCTCAGTCCACGCGCGCTTACAGATAGCACTTCCTCGCCATTAATGTTTTAAAGCCTCCTTGGAACTTTCAATAGCAAGGGTCAATGTCATTTTCAGAGAATGTTACGTCCCGAGATCATCTCTGACTTTGTAGATTCCGTTTCTGCTTCGCCACGTAAATGTATTTTCAAAGCTTGGTTTGGGTACTGACCTAGTTAGAAAATGAAAAGCTTTAATCCATGCCCTAATCTCATTCCTACCTGCCTACCTACGCAGTGAAAAACTCATACACTTTTCTGGCAAATTTATTGTAAAGAAACAGGTATTTGCTCATCAGAACCACAACGTTTGGTGCAAATAAACAAGCGAGAATATTTCCACAGGCTAAAAATGCCACTTTTTGGTTGGATGAAATGGCCAAAATATGATTCCTACAAACCCAGACACTATCCTGCCTCCGAAGCAGTGACGAAGACTCTGCTTCGGGAACTGAAGTGGCATCTGCAGGAGCGAGAGAGATTAATACAAGAGATCGAAAATGAACAAAAAGTGAAAAAAACAGGTGTGGATTACAGCTGGCTGAGAAACTACCAGAATCCCCACACAACCATCCCAGCTACCGAACAAAGACAACTTGAAGTCCTTTGCTCACAAGTTCAGCCTTGCCAAACTGGAACTATTCTCAGCAGGTAAAAATACTATGTTCTCTTTTGTGATATTTTGCTACTGTCGAGTCTAAGTTCCTCATACAGCTAGACTGGAAAGTGTATTCCATCATGTAAATTCTTTAATCGTGGGTATCAAAAACCCGCAACCAAAATCCCCAAGGGCAGACTGGACAAAAATATCC
>ML104933.1:1083-62215 GCA_003697995.1 Taxidea taxus jeffersonii | reverse complement strand
GAATGGAATGATAGTTGCCAGAGGCTAAGAGAGAATGAAATGGAAGGTTGCTAAAAACAGCTATAAAGTCTCACTTACGCAAAATGAATAAGTTCTGGAGATCTGTTTTACAAGATAGTGCCTAACAATACTGTATTGTACACTTAAAAACCTGTTAAGAGAATAGATCTCATGGTAAGTGTTCCTAGCACAATAAAATAAAAATTGAATTTTGAAAAAGCCAGTACACTTCTACTTGCCTCAGACATAATGGATACATTTTGGGGTTATCTGTTTAACTTATTACAAACCAGTTGCTCTGAAATTGCCTATTGCCCACAGGCGGGCCATGGCAGCCATGTTCACAGTACCTGGCCCCAGTCTACTGACCAAAGAATATTGGACCAGGAAAGGATATCTTTTAAACTAGACTGATTAGAGCTATACTCTCCTGGGTACTTGGAATTGATACTGAGTAATTATAATTCAGCTGGGCAGGTCACTTGATCAGAGGAGGAATAAACTGGGAGTCTTGATGGTCAAGTTGGATAAAATGAAACAGATGTACAGACAGAAACAGAGCCAGAGATGAAGACTGCAACTCTCAGGTTCTCCTGGCCTTCCCAGGTCCTGGTTCCAGCCATTTGTGAGGCTGGTTGCCCTTTGGGTTTTGTGAAACAATGATAATGATGATGATGATGATGATGATGACGGTGATTTTTTTTCTTAATGTTTGACATTGGTTTCTTTTATTTGCTACAAAAAGGCTTGACTAAGCCATCATAGATGTGCTATCAGGATCAAATCATAATATTTGGGAGACTTTGTAAAACCATGTTGATCTATATAAATATATTTTTTAAAGATTATTTATTTATTTAGAAAGCAATCAGGGGGAGGGACAGAGTCAAAGGGAGAGAGAGAATCTCAAGCAGACTCCATGCTGAGCAGAGATCCTAGTTCAGGGCTCCATTTCACAACCCTAAGATCATGACCTGAGGCAAAAATCAAGAGTTGGTGGCTCAACCAGCTGAGCCACCCAGGTGCCCTGAACTATATAAATATCACCTATGATTATTATTAGAAAGTATCCTAATATTTAGGGTAGTGAATATTAGGGCAGTGTGGGAGGTACTCACGGGCAGATAGGATCCTTAGAACCTTTTCAACGTGTAGATAGCTATTACTCTACTACTTCCAGTCAATTTTATTTTGTTTTTAGTCTAGTGATAAAGTGAGATGTAAGAACAAATCTGGGCTAGAGTTAGAGAAAAGTAGCCTTGAAAAATTTTGGAATTGCCCAAGTTAACATATTTTAAAGAATTTATTTATTTATTTGAGAGAGAGGGAGAAAGAGAGCATAAGCAGGGTGAGGGACAGAGGGAGAAGTAGACTCCCTGCTGAACAGGGAGCCTTACTGGGGGCTCAGTCCCAGAATTCCAGTCCCAGAATTCCATGACCTAAGCTGAAGGCAGAGTTTAACTGTCTGAGCCACTCAGGCACCTCAATTTAACCTTTTTAAGCCAAATAATTTTTGTCATCTAAATATTTTTGAAAGTTATTGGGAAAACTTTAGTAATATAATAATCTGAGAGAATTATTGGAGATTCCAAATTTTCATGTATAAAAATAGATCAGCCAATGGAATTGAAATTAGTGATTGAGAAATGGAAGCATAATAGCAGTTGTTTACAAATATACCTTTTTCTTATGCTTTTCCTTATTTTTGTTTGTGACTTATAAATTTTGTGTTCATTGTTTCCAACCTGAGGGCCAAGGCTGCCTGGCCTGAAGACATGGGAGTTCAGAATAGATTCAGAGGAAATGACCTTTAAATTCTTCTATCCACCAGGCATTATCCATAAATGTGATAAATACTTTACTTTGTATTAAAAATGGCTAACACTTATTAAATAATTACCTAATGGATTATATAATTTAATTCTCACAACAACCTAGATTTTAGCCCTATGTTATAAATGAGATTATGAGACCTAAAGTGATTTGGTCAGTGTCAAACAGTTAATGGGTAGAACTGATTTGCACCCAGTCAGCATGACTTCTCTTAACTAAATACTAGATTGTAATTCTGATCTGGCTACAGTGTATTAACACATGCACAGATGCATGTGCGTGCACACGCATGTATGCAGAGCTAGTTACTCAGATACACGGGGCATCTTTTTGTGCACACTGTACGCAGAACAGTTTGTGAGGGACATGAAGACAAAGGAGTTCATCTGCTGGTCACTTCTTATTTCCCAGCTCCCGCTGAGGTACCCAAAAATCAAAGTTCAACCTTTCCAGGTTAAGTTATCTGGTCTATTTGGACAGATCTCTTTCTTATCTCAGTCTGGAAATTGTGAAAAGCCAGAACCCATCAAGGGTTTGGTCTGACAGCCCTATATCTGCTATTGGTTCTGACACAGTAGGTTGACTGAAGGTGGTGCTGATACCTAGTTCTCACTTGGGGGAACCCTGAAACAACATTAGACTGTAAGGCCAGGACAGCAGCTGCTGAGGCACTCCATTCAGCAAGCACTTGAGGCCCAGAGGACTGGGGTGAGCCAAGCAATTCTGGGCAAGCTCATAAATTAGATATAGTATAAGAGAACCTCAATTTTATTTGAAGCTTTGAAGAATTCCTGGTAATCTAAAAGGCTGAAAATCACAGAAAAATGTAGCATTTTTCCTCTGTTAATGGGCTGATTATTTTCTATTTTTTCCCCTCGGGTTGCCCTGTAATCAGTTATTCCTAATGAAACCACAAGGTTTTAGTATCATGCTTTTAGAAATAATATAAGGTGACCCCTCACCCCCCCAAATGATATCAAACAAACAAAAAACAAATGTGCAATTTAGGATTGATTAAGACCACTTATCTGGTACAAAAAAAGAATTACATCATTCATAAATATTCAGCTCTCATCTCTATTTGAGAAAAGATGTTTGCAATTAAAGCCTTCCAGTGACCATGACTTTGCCTTTTTATTTCAGTGACTACAAAATAAATTTTATTGGAATTTAGTCATGCTTATTTGCTTACATGCCATTTTTGCTTTTGTGCCACAAAGAAGAATTAAGTACTTGCAACAAAGAGTATATATATATATATATATATATATATATATATATATATACACTCTCTATATATAGATATATCTATCAATCTATCTATCTATATATATATACTTGCAACAGAGAGAATATATATATCCATATATTCTACAAAGTCTAAAATATTTCCTATCTGTCCTTTACAAGAAAAGTTTACCAACTTGTGCTTTAGATTGCTATCTGTATTCTGAGATTCCCCAAGGATTCCTCTGGACAAAATTTTATATAAATATGGCTTGCCATCAGTTGCCCAAAATAATTTTAGAGTTTAGCTACGATGCAAGAACATTACTAATTACCTGTTCTTAAAACTCAGACATAATTGATTTTCTGAAAAGGAACTGGGATATGCAGACAAAGTACACACGTGTATTCTTCTATCTGAAACAACTTAAAACTAGTTGAAGAATTTGGATGTGTGTTTCTTCCCACAGATAATTTAGAGCAGTTCAGAGTGAATCCTCTCAATTGGACACGAAGTCCTGAACACCCTCAGAATAAAGACAGTGTGTACTATTGGCCAGTTGAGAAGAGTTATTTTTTTTGCCCTGACAAGTTGTCCTACCTCTGGCTTTGAAGGCTTGAGTCAGCCACTTTTTCTCTAATTTCTTTTCCTAGACTCTTCCTGCCCCTCAAGACCAAACCTGTTTCTTAGATAATTTTACAAGCTAAGCAACGGTCACTGCGCACAAGGGTGAGAAGGAAAGCAAGCAACTAAAACATGACTTTCCTTTTATTCTCATTGGAAAGACAGCACCTTTCATGACACAGTGCCCCCAAACACTGCTATATGGAATGGATCCTGAGAAGTATTCAATTCCTCCAGACAGTACTTGATCACATTTCTATTGTTGTTGGATAAGTCCCATTTCAGTATTGGCCAGAACTGACCTTTCATACAACTATCCATTCTGAACAGCCCTTATCTTGAGGTGTTAAGATGTCAGCCAAACTGAAAGAAATATAATCCGAGAATACTGCATATTGATATTTTTTTCTCTTTGGATAGGTTTTCAAGAAGAACCTAGGGAGGGGAAAGTTAGAGGGGGGAGGAAGAGACAAGAGAAGAGAGTGAAAGGCATTTTCCATAATCCTGTGTTATGAATGTTGCCATTACAGTAGCAGTCATATGATGGCTGTCACTAGCATTGTCCCTACTGCCCTGCTCAATGATATTACAGCAATCCTTTCTGGTGAACAAATGACAAGATGATGTGCTTGCCTGCCTGAGTATGGAACCTTCATGTGAATACAGTAGAATTTCTCACTTTTACAAAAATCTTGGTTGTTCTTTTCTTTCATAAACAAAAATGCTTTCCCTACCTAAGACCTGCCCCAGAGGACAGATAATGATAGAAAATGTTCCCACACGGAAGGCTTTGGTTATCTGGAAATCTCATTTACTTGGCATGTACCTTTCAAAACTACCATGTTTTCTAGTTTTAAGACTATTCATTAGCTTTAATTACAATTCATTGTGAAACTGGCTAAAATTCAATAGCTAAAAGGGCTAAAATTCAATAACTGAAAGGTCAAAATACAATTACATAAGGAGTGGGCAAACTAGACCAGTTTGGAATTGGCTCAGGTTTTCATCTTATTCTTTCATGGTCTCAGATTTGAGTATTTCTTTTTTTTTTTTAAATCCATGGTTTGTCTCCATGACACATGAGTTATGGTTTTTGTCTTTTTTTTTAAAGATTTTATTTATTTATTTGACAGAGAGAGATATACAAGTAGGCAGAGAGGCAAGCAGAGAGAGAAGGAAACAGGCTCTGCGGAGCAGAGAGCCCGATGTGGGACTCGATCCCAGGACCCTGGGATCTTGACCTGAGCCGAAGGCATAGGCTTTAACCCACTGAGCCACCCAGGCGCCCAGATTTGAGTATTTCTTAAAGTTTAGAGCAGAATATTTAAAAACTATATACACAAGAGGAAAATAAGATTAATTCCCAGTATTGTGTGGTGATATGACAAGTGACAGCAGGATTTTTTAAAGTTCATAGTAAGAACTTGAGCATTATATTATTTCATATGCAATTTTCCCCCATCCCCCAGAATTGCACCATTTTTGAGGCTATTTTGGTTCCTCTGTATCAATTCATTTTTGAAATATTAGGATAAGAAAATAGTCACACAGGAAATAATGGAGGCAGATTGAAGGAAAAGACTGAAATATGAACATCTGGCTATGGTTTATTGATTAGCCTATGATTAAAAATTAAGTCCTAGAAATAGCATGGATTAGAGTACTGGAGGTTTAAAATAATATGCCAAATGCTTGGTGTCAGTTAACTCAATTCAACATTATTTTCATTTTTTTAAACACTTAATGCCTAGCCAGTGATCTGGAAGAGAAGAGAAGGTATCCAACTCTGTCATTGCCCTTGAATAAAGTAAGACACAGGAGATAATTAGTGACACTTACAAGGCAAAATGGGATGTTATACATTTCCAAAGCAGTTCATACTTTTCCAAGACTCTCATTTCACAACAAGTGAGATATAGGTGCGTCACATGTTATTTTTAAAATTTTACAGATAGGAAAACTAAAATTCCAAGGGAATATTTGATTTGCCCAAGATTATGCAAGAATAAATGGTGTACTGTGAGTTAAATAAGGTAACATATTTCTCAGTGTGGGACTTCAGTGGTAATGGACACAAATATTATGAGCCAAAGTGCAGGACATGACCACTTAGACAAAGCTACGCATAAAAAAAGAGGTTAATGGCAGCTATTTATGAATCCTCTTGAGTAAGTTGTTCCCGATCCTGAAGCTAGAACTACTCAGCTGGTGCTCCAAAGTTCTAGCATGACCACTGCTAAAAAGAAGCATGAAAATAGGAACAGACAATTCATGTACTTTGTGTGTGTGTGTGTATACATGTATGTGTACATGTATATATATACATATATATTTATGTATATTCAATAAACCCATACATACATTTTTGTACCTTATTAATGATCTACTTTGTGCCAGACATTGTTCTCGGTGACAGGAGCACAGCACTAAACAGTAATACAATAATAATAATAATAATAACACAATAAAATACATATTAAATTCATAATAGGATACAATTATTTTTTGTTTCTGATTACCAAAAGAAGTTTGAGGTTATAATTTTTTCAAAGATTTATTTATTTATTTACCTGTCAGAGAGAGAGAAAGAGAGGAAGTGAGAGCACAAGCAGGGGGAGTAGCAGGCAGAGGGAGAAGCAGGCTCTCCACTGAGAACGGAGTCCAATGTGGGAGTCAATCCCAGGACCCAGGATTGTGACTTGAGCTGAAGGCAGATGTTTAACTGACTGAGCCACCCAGACATCCCCATATTATTTACAAAATCATAATAAACACTCATATACCATTCATGAAAACAAAGTGGTACGAATTTTAGAAAGAATTTTGGTAATATATCTCTAAAGCATTCAAATGATAGCTTTAGAATGGGCAGTTCAATTTCTAGAAATCCATCCTAAGTACATAAGGATGTACCCAAATACTGTATATTTGGAAGTTGTCTAGGTGAATAGATTTTAAAAGTTATTTTCACAAGAAAAAAAAATCGGTAACTGTCTGTGGTTTATTAACTAACTTATTGTGTTGGTCATTTCACAATATATATACATATATCAAATCATTATGTTGTACACCTGAAATGAATACAATTATATCTCAGTAAAATTTTAAAAATGTCTGTGGACCAGATCAAGAATTGCATATTGGTGGCCTAAGGGATACTAGAAGCCCACAGATGTGTTTTGTTTAGACTGCATGTTGGTTTTGGTTTAGTTTTTTGGGGGCAGTGGTTGTATTAAATTTGAATTTCTTTAAGGTGGCCAGTTTAGACACTGGCTCAATGACTCCTTATTGTCTTAAACAAGTCTGAATCACAAAATTATGTACTTGCTTAGTCCCTTGTAGGCTTTTGAGATTGCAAATTGGGGATTAAGTTGTCTCTGAGACCAAAGTCAATTGTGTTTATTTTTTCCTGGAATCTCTGAGGGAAAAAAAAAGTGCTCACAACTTAACTTCTTGGAAGTTTATTATAGCATTGGTTTACAAGAGAAGAACACTGGGGCGCCTGGGTGGCTCAGTGGGTTAAGCCTCTGCCTTCAGCTTGGGTCATGATCTCAGGGTTCTGGGATAGAGCCCCGCATCAGGCTCTCTGTTCAGCGGGGAGCCTGCTTCCCCCTATTTCTCTGCCTGCCTCTCTGCCTACTTGTGATCTCTCTCTCTCTTTGTCAAATAAATAAATAAAATCTTTAAAAAAAAAAACAAGAGAGGAACACTATAAATGTGGATGTCTAACAATAATAGTAATAATAAGGGTAATGATAATGAGAATTACCATATCATACTTATGTGTTAACACTGTTTTAAGTACTTTAAATATGTTAATGCACTTAGTTCTTACTATTCCAACACCCTCAAATAAAACAATAAAAAGAGGAAAATTTGGGTGCATCCTGAAGGAATTTGAGCAGAGCTGATTTGAGCTATATGCTACTTCCTGTACTTAACCAACTGTAAGACTAGGTCCTATGCCAGACAGCTCAAAGCATGGGCATGCCACTCTCCAGTGGTGACAGAGTCTTACTCTCTACATCACCAATGGAGAGTGACAATCTTCTATTGTTCTTGAAACCCAAACAGCCATGTATGACCTTTCCCTGAACTTCTGTATTTGTTGTATGCCCAAACTATTGCTTGGAAGATCACAGCAATAGTCAGTGTGTCAATGCAGAGTTTGATGATTCCCAAGGCAATTGGTGCTTGCTGGAGAACCACTTACTGAGTTTGACAGCTTTGGTTTTGCTTGCACTGGGTTCTTCTGTGCATAAGCAGAAATATTCTGAAAAGTTTCACTTGGTTTACTGGAATACCAAATATATGGGAATTTTGGAAAAGCTGTAAAACATCATGATACACTGGCTATTGTTTATAATTTGGGAAGGCTCAATGTTCAACCAAACCTTCAGAAAATTAATATTACTCTGGAGTCTGTTAGACAAGTGGCAAGTTCCCTGACTTTACTAATTTGGAGGGTCATGACCTTTTTTTCTGAAATCTTTGGGTGTTGGATATACTCAGGCCCATTTTTCCAGAAACATGTGACCTATATTATGCCCAATGAACCCATCGGTGTCAGCAGCAAATGGATGTCCAAAACCAACTTTAGTAAGGAAGATGAACTGAAGGGACTAACAGAAAGCAATTATTATCCCGCTTAGTTACTGAAAACCACACAAATTAAAGTGACCATTAAATAAGATCTCAAAGCTGGTGTGCATATATCAATGCCCCAGGGGAGTTCTGTTCTAGCTAAGCACGAATCAGCCTTGGAAATCTGGCACTGGCAGTGTTTCATCTTGCTTTCTATTTCCTTTATCTATAAACCTGAGATAGTTACTAGTGAAGTGTGAAAGGCTCTAGATAAAGTGCAGTGTTCTTACATAGAGGGACCATTGTAATCTATGTGTCATGCTTGATAAAATTGTGATGATTAGTGCTTTGGCTATGGTAGTACTTTTCCTATAGCAGATATTATAATCAAAAGATAAAGGAATATGAGTAGTGGCATTTCCTTCTCAGGATGTAGGGCTCATGAATACCTTTAGTTATTCACTTAAATGCTATATTTAAAACAGAAAAGCATAATGGTTGAGAACAAATTACATTAGTTAGGTAAATTGCATTATGCAAAGAGAATTAGGTAAAATGATTAGGCCCAAGATCAGGGAAATTGAAGTATCAACTTGAAATTTTAAACAAATTAATTAAACTTAAGGATTTTGCTATAATTCATTCACTGTTGAATTTCAGAGATATAAATGAAGTATTTGCTGTAAAGAGCATTACAATTGGATACAGGAAATATTTACTTTTAGATAATATATCACAATAATAACAATCTAAGTGTTCACTGAATGAATGAATCCAATGAATCCATCCATTCACTGAATGATGAATGGATAAGAAATATATAATATAGGGGCCCTGGGTGGCTCAGTGGGTTAAAGCCTCTGCCTTCAGCTCAGGTCATGATCTCAGGTCCTGGGATCGAGCCCTGCATCAGGCTCTCTGCTCAGCATTGAGTCTGCTTCCTCCTCTCTCTGCCTGCCTCTCTGCCTACTTGTGATCTCTGTCTGTCAAATAAATAAATAAAATCTTCAAAAAAAAAAAGAAATGTATAATATGTAGGCAGTGAAATATTATTCAATCATAAAAAGAATAAAATACTGCCTTCTGTGACAATGCAGATGGACCTTGAAGGACTTATGCTAATTGAAATAAATCAGAGAAAAACAAATACTATAATACCTCATTTATATGCAGAATCTATAAAAAGCCAAACTCATATAAATAATAGAATGGTGGTTATCAGGGACTGGAGTGGGTGAAGGAATGGAGAGATGTTGGTCAAAGGGTATAAATATCTAGTTATAAGATAAATAGGTTCTGGGGATCTAATGTACAACATGATAACTATAGTTAACAATACTGTATTAAATAGTTGAAAGTAACTAAAATAATAGATCTTAAATGTTCTTACCACAAAAAAGAAAGGTAATTATGTGAGGTGATGGAGGTATTAATTAACCTTGTTTTGGTAGTTATTTTATGATATATACTTGTATCAGACCATCACATTATACACCTAAACTTACTTAAACATATGTCAACTATATGTTAATAAAACCAGAGAAACAATAACAAATATTGTATTTTAGACAGTTAATAAGAAAGCAATCATTAAAATAGAGAGAATTATATCCAAAAGAGGCAGAACTTGGTAAATCACACATAAAGTTTTTATATTGAGAAATACATATTAAAAATTGGAAATTAAAATGTGTGCTTTTGGATTAATTGACTCAGTTACTTTGAAATGCTCAAAAGTTAGCAAAGCAGAAAATGATACATAAAATGGAAACATTTTATAGACATTGGGAACTACTGTAATGGCAACATGTATTTTTTAAGCTATGAATTTGGCATAAGAATTTATAACTGACATGATCTGAGTCACAAACTCGGGTACCATTAGGTGGTAAAATAGTTATTTGTCCTTTGAGCAGTAAGCCCAGTCTTTTCTGCTTCCAAATGCCAGATGAGTAAGTTTATGCCTGCCATTGCTGCTTAACTCCATGTGCTGCCACTGTTTCTTCAAAGATTGCCAGAGGCTTGTTATCTTACAGTGATGTTTCAAGCATGAAACACCTTACAACTAGAAGTGTCTCAGCCTAGTGGGAGCATCACTGCAATATGACAAGTTTTTTTTTCTGCTGTCCTGGTGGATTGTTAATAGTACTCTTTTTCCATTTAATAGCATCATGGTTTAAAAAGGAATTACATGGCCTCTTTAGTTTTAAGGTTAGGGTACTATCTGTTACACTGTACCTGTAGCTCCTCAAATTATACTCACTTAACTAGAGTTGTTCTTTCCAGAGAGCTCCCACCATCAACTATATTACCTCTGAAACTTAGACATTTACTTGATCCTGAATCACAAGCTTAGACTGCTCCCTTCCTAAGGATAATATTATTTCAGACATCTCCTTGCTCCTCTTGTCTCTACTGGCCCTGAGGTCTTGATTTACCCCAATTGGTCTCTCGAGCTCTAAAACCAGGTTTGGAGCCTCTACCCTAAAAACCTCTGGACTCACTATGGAAATGCATCTGTCACAACGTCTGCAGCTAACTTCTAACACTAGCTCTCCTACATGATGTAACATGTTTGACAAAGCCCCAAGAAATTTTGTAATAGCTAATCCTGGAGCAGTAAATCTCTTGTTCTCAAGAACAATAAGCAAGAGGGCCATCCACTCATGTGACCCTTCATTGGACAATAAAATATCAGCTTTTTTCATTTAAAATAATACACTACTTAATAATGAAAAGATAAATAACCCAATTTAAAAATTGGCAATAGATTTGCGTAAACATTTCTCCAAAGATGTATGAATGGCCAATAAGCATTATGAAAAGATGCTCAACATCATTAGTCATTATGGACATAAAAATCAAAATCACAGCAAAATACTACTCATACCCATTAGGATGGCAATAATAATAATAGTATCTAGACAAGTGTTGTAGGGATGTGAGGAAATTGGAACCCTTATACATTGGTGGTGGGATGTAAAATGGTGTAGCCAGTTTGGAAAAAGTTTGACAGTTTCCCAAAAAGTTCAACTTAGAATTACATATGGCCCAGTAATACCCAAGAAAAATATCAATTCATGTCCACAGAAAAACATGTATACAAATGTTCATAGAAGATTATTAGTAATAGCCAAATGTAGAAATAACCCAAATAGCCATCATCTTATGAGTGGATAAATAAAATGTAGAATACCTATATAATGGAATATTACCCAGTTACAAATAAGAATGATGTAGTGATATATGCTACAACATGGATGAACCTTGAAAACATTGTGTTAAGGGAAAGAAGCCAGGCAGGAATGGACAAATATTGTTATGATTTCATTTATATGAAATGTGCAGAATAAGCAAATATATAGAGATGGAAAGTAATTTAGTTATTTCCAGGGACTGGGAGGAGAGGAAATGGGGAGTGACTGTTAATAAGCATGTTTCTTTTGGGAAGTGATGAAATTTTCTGGAATTAGATAGTGGTGATGGTTGCACAACTTTATGAATATACAAAAACCACTGAACTGTACACTTTTACAGGGTGAATTTTACGATATGTGAATTATATCTCAATTTTTAAAATATGTTATGTTGTTTTGAGTCATTGGATAATTTGGTTATCCAAATCAATCCAATCAATCCAAATCAATCCAATCAAGACTGATGAGTTATTGTTAATGAATTCTTAGTGATGACGTTAAACCTAAAACTAGAGAGTGAGAGAAATGTTCTGTATAAGGCAAACTTTATTTGCTAAATATCCCTTTTCTCCCCTCCATACACCCGTGCAGATTTTGTATGATATTTCCATTACATGTAATGTAATTCTTTTCAGATTGGTCTATCCAAGTAATCCCATTATAACATAAATACTTTTTCTTTGAAAAAAAAGATTATTAAAATAGGTAAACCTTTAAGATAACTTATCATCATTCATTTTTCACAGGGTTCCCACTAAATAGCAAGATTCTTATAATTTAATGTACAATATTCATAAAAATTGACTTGGAGATATATACCTTAAGAGATATATGAGAAAAAGGTCATCACTATATTAAAATCAGTCTTCTGACAGGAGTTGCAAACTGGCAGCTCCAGATCAACATCTGGCCTGCAAAGATGTCATACATTCATTTTAACTCCCTGATTCTATAGGCATTTGAGTTTATTTATTTATTATCGACATATAATAATGTGTTATTTGTTTCAGGGGTACAGGTCTATGATTCATCAGTCTTACACATTCACTGAACTTACATGAGTTCTTTTGAAAATTTGAGTTTATCAGAATTATTGGTACTGTCTTTTTTCCCCTTCCATTTGTCTTTCATTCCTTTATTCCCTCCCTCCTTTCCATTCTTCACTTTTTCTTTCCTTTCATTTTCTTTGTGCTTGCAGACTTGTGTCTGTCACGTAATTAGCTCAAATTCAGAGGCTGGATTAAGGTTCATTAATCCCTTTATTTTTAGGTTAGTGTAGCCCAACTTGGGCAGATTCATACATACAGAAACTCCCAGTATGGCTTTCCATATAGATCATGGAGATTCATCCCTTTCCGTATTATATCAAAATACTTACAACTCTTATTATGATGGCAGTGACAGAGGTATCTCTATTTCCTCTTCCACTTTAAGTCAATTATGGTAATGACTTTTTCTGTTTTATTACTCAAGCAGAAGCACAATATAGAGGTACGGGGAGCTTGGAGTGGTTGATGAGTTTAAGAATATTACATAATTTTCATAGAAAAGATGGTCGGTCCTTAAGAGGTACATTTTTCACATTCTCTTGTTGAGTTATACAAAGGGCACTTAAATGTGAATCTAACATGGTCACACATTCAGTTTTTCTGGAAGGAGACTCAGACTGAATTTAGAGTAAGGCATATTTACTGAGGTCTGGCCTGAGGGATGAACACCTGGGGAAGTCAAACTGTGATACAGGCCTAAGGACAGCCATGGCTGACCGCACAGGAGTTCTGCAACTAGAACGGTCCTTCAGAGTTGTTGCCCATTAGGTCAAGATGGCCCATCTTTTATAGTCCCACATCAATAAATTATTAGATGTCAGTTGTCCCAGTTAACCTTGGATAAGGAGATTTTCTGTAGCTGAGACAGTCCCTGAAGAGACTGACAGCTATAGGCATCTGCTGATGGAACTCCCAGCAGCAGGAGCCATAGGTCCTTCAGTGAAAGGCTATCTGGATGGTACATTACAGTCACCATCACAAATCACATGTAGAATATTGCTAACAGTATCAGGCAATTAATGAATCAATTAGTAGCTGGTTTATGCACATAATAGATATTTAAGGAAATGAACTTCATTTTGTTTTTAGTCTCTTGTTGATTGAATTTTAAGTCTTTTTCTCTCTCTACTTTTTGTTTTTAAGCTGGGAAATCAGTGTGGACTGCAATGCCGACAACATACACTTCAACTCTTTAGAAATAACAATTAGCTTGTCCAGGAATCATCTCACCTAAATATCAATACCCTTTAAGGAAGAAAAATAAGATGAAGCCAATAAAATCTGTTCTGGGAATATTCCTGACCCCAGGAAGTATGAGCTCTTCAGGATGTGTCTCAGTCATGATCTATCTGTTTGAGGTGTTCAGTAACTGAGCCCTTTTGGATTTGAGTGAAACTGTGACAGGCAACAGCTCTTCTGAGTCTGGCCTAGATTCACTGATACACAAAAGACTTGGTGAGTTGGTTGGAAGAGGAACACTTACTTTTTTGCTCTTTTTGTCTTTTTCTCCTTCTTCTCCTTTTCTTCAGCCTTCCCAACAGTTGGGCAATGCCAAACTAAATACATTTTTTCCCTTCTGTGCTTCATTTGAAATGATTTATGCAGAATCTCCTTCAATAGTAATTTTCAATAGTAATAATATTTCAAAGACTGAAATATTTGTTTGGTTTTGAAATAGTCTCACAATCTTTGTCTTCAGAACTATACTTAATGTCTTTGCAGATGTCAAATTTTTACATGAGACTTTTCCTTATTTTATTAAACACTAAATATGTACGCATGAATAAAAATTTCATACTACATTTTGAAGTTCTTAGGCTTCCTAAAATTTATTTTAAACATATTCTGGGGGTGCCTGGGTGGCTCATTGGGTTAAGCCTTTGCCTTTGGCTTAGGTCATGATCTCTGGGTCATGGGATTGAACCCTACATCAGGCTCTCTGCTCAGCAAGGAGCCTGCTTCCCCCTCTGTCTGTCTGTCTTTTTATTTATATTTCCCCTTCAATCCAGGCTACTTATAAACTTTTATCAACCAGCAGTCTTAAGTTAATATTAAGTTAAAATGTTTGAAAAGTTAGAAATAATGAATTAGGGGCACCTGGGTGGCTCAGTGGGTTAAAGCCTCTGCCTTTGGCTCAGGTCATGATCCCAGGGTCCTGGGATCGAGCCCCACATCGGGCTCTCTGCTCAGCTGGGAGCCTGCTTCCCCACGTCTCTCTCTGCCTGCCTCTCTGCCTACTTGTGATGTCTGTCTGTCAAATAAATAAATAAAATCTTAAAAAAAAAGAAAGAATGAATCAGTTTGGAGTATACATTCCTCTCTGCTTGGGTCGACAAAGTATACATAATGATAGTTTGTCCTCTATAAACTTAGTTCTGTTCATCTAGTTATAATACATATAATTGTTATAGTCATTAATCCTTATCAAGACAAAGAGAATGAAAAGGTTATATTGATTAAATACAGAACAAAACTATAGATTAAATGCCAAATCAAAAATCAAAATCTTGGGATGTCTGAGTGGCTCACTCAGTCAGTAAGCATCTGCCTTCAGCTAAGGTCATGGTCCCAGAGTTCTGAGATCAAGCCCCACAACAGGCTCCTTGCTCAGCAGGGAGCTTGGTTCTCCCTCTGCCCACCCCTCCCCCTGCTTGACTTCTCTCCCCCTCCCTTACCCTGACAAATAAATAAAATCTTTTTTAAAATCAAAAGCTTACATGCCATAGGGCATTGGGAGATGACATTTATTTAAGTATTTGACTTAATAGTTACAGTACTTGACTTAAGTATTTAACTATTTGTCATTAGTTTGAATTGTAATGGGACTATGGGGGGGGGCAGGGAAACATTGTTAGAGAATAGTTTCAGAATAGAGAAAGTGAATGACAAATAGAAATCACTTGCCTATTAAGTTTTATCAGTTGCAAGGGCAACATTTAAAAGTATATAACTTTTTTACATCTGCTAAGTTAGAATAATTTATTATTTTACTGGATGTTGCAGTACCATATCTGTGTCATTCCCCACTCCCCCACCTTTTTTTTTTTTTTTTTTTGCATGCAGGGAAATGCCAGATAAGTTGGAAGAAGTGAGCCTCCTAACCTCCATAATCAGTGTCTGTTGGGGGGAAGAGGAAAAAAAAGATTTACTGATGAGCATAATTTCACTACCAAATCACTAAGAAAATATTTCATTTCCAAGAACACTAGCATAAAAAGAGAGCAAACTCATATATTGTGGATGATTCAGTGTTGGCAAGGAAGACTACAAAGGCTTTTTCTAATAATGAATCATATGGTAATGTCATGTCAGGTGGCAATAACTTAATTACCCTTAATAATTTACAATTCTAGCGGTCAGCTTTTATGTTGCAGATGTGAGATACATTAAAAACACATTTCATATTATTGCACAACATTTTGGTTTGCTTTTTCCATGAAACCTGAATACATTTCTCTGTCTTCTGTGCATTGGAGTTGAGTAAAAATGTCTACTACTTCTCTAATACTCTGTCTTCAATCCCCATGTTAGTCTGCTTGGGCTGCTACAGCAAAAATACCACAAACTATAGGGGCTTAACCAACAAACACTTATTTCTCATAGTTCTGGAGGCTGGGAAGTCTGAGATCAGGGTGTAGAC
Source organism: Taxidea taxus jeffersonii (assembly GCA_003697995.1). Taxonomy (NCBI): domain Eukaryota; kingdom Metazoa; phylum Chordata; class Mammalia; order Carnivora; family Mustelidae; genus Taxidea; species Taxidea taxus. The sequence goes on along the minus strand of ML104933.1, from coordinate 46,060 downwards.
AGATTCCATGTCTGATTAACCTCTTCCTGATGGTTCTCTTCTTTCTGTGTCCTCACAAGGGAGTTCTCTAGCGTCTCTTTTATAAGGTCACTAATCCTACTCATGAGAGCTCCAACCTAATCACCTCCCAATGGCCTTATCTCCAAATAACATCACATTAGGGATTAGGTTTTCAAGATGTGAATTTGGAGGAACACAATATTTAGTCAATAGCAGTTTCTTTTATTATATCCACTTTTTCTTCACTCTTTACCAGAAAATATTTCAAACAACGAATTAAGCTTGTTATTTTTTGAGCACTCTCTGTAGATACCCTCCTCTTCCAGTTTGTGTTTGCAAATCTGTTAGACACTGAGAAAATACAGTAGAATTAAAACACACGTTTCCTATTGGGTTTGCCTGTAGTTCATAAAGATTCTTTGTGCAAATTTGAAAAAGATGCCCTTTCCCCTGGCAGCAACAGCCCTGCACCAGGGCCCAAGGCTGGAGGGCAGAACATAGGCCAGATTGCAGCCCCTGCTCTGCCTTCAGTTGGGTGCCTGTTTGGCATGACTTGAACAGCAATATACAGGGCCTTGTATCTACTTCCTTTCAGGAGTGTTCACTGAAGTTGGGGAGAGTGATAGGTAGACAATAGGTAGAACACTATGTTACTATGTACATTGGGTAAGTGTGGGATAATGTGATATGAACTTGGGGTTCATATGAACTTGGGGCAGAAACCTAGAGAAGATGAAAAACACAGTAGAGGGGAAGACTGCGTTACTACTCTAAGTAAGAACCTTTGATTTTATCCCAAAACATGTAAGTCCACTTGGGTCTTGCTAAGCATGGTTCAAGATAACCCTGCCTACCATTTGTTGAGAAGCAGAGGCTTCTTTCTAAAGTCTATGAGCTCCTGAGTTTCATCTCCAAGAGAGAAGGAGGGGACTTTCCAAATGACTCTTATCAGACTTTTCACCACATGTTGGCAGATGGAGGTTAAGCCAGTTCTAATTAAGTCTGAGAAAATCAAGAAATGCCAGACATTATTCTAAGAATTTAACATGCACTTGCTCAAACGATCCTCAAAACATCCTGTGAGGGGGTGCCTGTGTGGCTTAGTTGTTAAGCGTCTGCCTTCCGCTGGGGTCATGATCCCAGGGTCTTGTGATCTCCTGGGATTGAGCCCTGCATTGGGCTCTCTGCTCAGCAGGAAGCCTGCTTCTCCCTCTCCCACTCCACCTGCTTGTGTTCCCTCTCTTATTGTGTCTCTCTCTGTCAAATAAATAAATAACCTTAAAAAAAAACCACCCTGTGAGGAAATTGCTTTTCATGTTTTCCTTATTTTACAGATGGGGAAACTGAAATTTGAAAGAGCAGTAATATACCCAAAGTCACCAGCTGGTAAGTGGTATAGCCTAAATTTAAACTGAGGCAGTGATCATAGGTAACACCACCTGGCCACACTGCCTGAATTTATCAGGTCTGATTCCACAAGTCTTAGATTTTATAGTAGGCATACAGGCTTGGCAAGCAACTCCATGACCCAGCAGTTCTAGCACAGATCAGAAGGACTTACATTAAAATACTGATATTATGAACAGAGTAAAAATAGCAATATGTCAATATCAATCATGTGCTTGTTATTTCTTGAAGTGGACAGATACTAAACTGGGTTTACTTATGGTATATGATGCAAGATAAGCTATGTATACACGGCAGATGTGTAGCAAAAAAGAGCTCAAATGTTTTTCAAAGCTCTTAAGGGCTTCCCTGATCCTATTTGTTAATTGGGTGACCTTTTGAGTTAACATGAATTTTATGCCTTTTTCACAGGTACTTGCCATTCATACCTAATATCCACACCTTCCTTCTTCTCTAAGCAAGAAGAAGGTCTGGGTCTAGGGGTCTGGGTAAGAATTAGGTATTAAGTTTGAAGCCTAGGCAACCTGCACAAGAGCCAATAGGAGATTGAAGGATCTTGCTGGTGTAGGTAGAAAGCCTGAGGTGGGAGCTCTTAGACTTAAACCCATGGAGTTATGGAAGTGTACAGGCAGGGGAAGCAGGCTTCTCAAATGATTGTTATTGGGCTCCACACCAATTTCTGACAGATTTAGTTTCAAGTTCGTTTTAATTATATCAGAGAAGGAAAATGAAAGAATGTTAAATTACCTCCATCCTGAATATCATAGAAAGGGAGACCACAGAATTTATAATCCAAGTTGAGATCCGTTTAAAGATAAAAGGGCATTCTATTACTATCAGCATGAACTCTATGTGTCCCAAGCAAATTAGGAATCCCAAGCACATCTGCTGTATACATAGTTGTTTATCTTTGTGCAATATTTTAGAGTTTGGTAGCATATCCATTACCATATATAGAATATAAAACCTGTTTAACTATATGCATTTGTACAATTTATAAAAATAATTCCCTGAGTACTAACCACCAAAGGGTCATTTGAACAGCCATCTCCTTCTTGCTGGGTCATTGTTAAAAATATTTCTATTTGAAGTTTGTCAAGAGTCCCTCAACCTTAGCAATATGTGCATTGTCTATTTTATAAATTGGGTTATCCAAAAATCCGGGTCAGAAAGTTAAAAATGAAAGGAAAAGCTGATCAGTGAAGTCAAGTATAATACAAAGCTCTCCCAAATGAACTCCTTAAATGCATACTACTCAGCTGGGTCTTCAAAGCCCTTGATAATGTATCATCTAGCCAGTATTGCTCTTGCTTCTCTGTTCTCTTGACTCCTCTTTATTTAAAGTGATTTATTTGAATTAACATTTTACTGTGTCATCCCGAGGTCACTGAAAATAGTGACTTACACAGAACCAAATTAGAATATCCAGAAATTTCTCTAAAACTTTGTCTGAGACCCTGAACTTCATGGCAACACTGGTACCATCTCTACCACCATGCTAAGCACATTCTGTCAGTGCTCAGAATGCAATGCAAATCATTAGCAAAATCAAAAAGAAAAATGTGAAGAACATTATAAATGAACTTCACACAGTAAGGTCTTTGAAATAGTTTTCTTTACACAGGGTTTATAAAAGCAGCAAGCACTGAAAAAGTGTCATGGAAAGTTTGTATTATCTATTGTGCGGTGAAGCACAGCATTTTCCGCGGCGAATGAAGGCTGTAACCAGACTATTAGCAATGCATATCACTCCATTCTCTGTTACTGGTTCTGCTGGCTGCAAACCATGTATCTACCAGAGTAAGACAAGTATTTGGAAAACTTATAAATAAATCTATGCAATAAATCATTATCAATGTAGTTTTAACTATGCCTTTACCACATTTACCTTAATCTGCCTACTAACCTCCAAAATATCCTATTCACTTCTACATAGACCTTTGATCAGGCTGAGAGGTACTGGAATGCCCTTTACTCCACACCTCATCTGCCCAATACCTGCCTATCAGAACACTATAAATCCCAGTTCAAATAATCAAATTCTTCTAGTGGGATTATCTTCTCCTTCCCCAATACCATGTTTCTATGTTCTCCTATACTATTTATCTTAGACTATTTTCTCTCTAGTCTATGAGTAGCGATGTAATTTATTATCCAGATCAGGATACTTTTGAAAGTGAAATGATGTGCTGAAAAATTAATAGGTGTTAACTGATGTATAATAGGCAAGAAACAAGTGAGATATCTTGTCAACCAATTGAAGATGTTTAGATGTGTGCCTATCTGCTCCCACTAGAATGTGAGCTCCAAAAGGCAAGTATATTGGTCAGGATTGGTCAAGTTCATACTTCAATAACAAACAACTCCAAAATTTCAGTGGCTTAATAAAAAAAAATCACACTTTATGTCCAGCATGAGGCAGTGGGAAGAACTAGTTCATACAGTTACTCAGAATTCCAGCTGGTAGAGGCTCTATCATTGTGGCACTATAGCATCTAAAATAGCTTTCTTGATTTTCAAGGAAGGAGAAGAGCAACCAGGAAAGTAATGAGTCAACTCTTCCTGTGCTTTGGCCTTTCCTTTACTCACAGATAATTGGTAGTACAAGCCACATGGTCTTATCTAATTCCAAGAGGGCTGAGAAATGCAGGAAAGCATATCAAATGTTTTGAGGAGAAAACAGATCCTAAGGGCTGTATTTTTATATATTTATATCCCTACAGTGCCGAGCATAGTGCTCTATATGTAGAAAACACCCAGTAAAGTCTGTCATGTTGACTTTGTTGAGTGTTTTGACTTGACCCATTTTACTTTCCTTTTGTATATTGTTTGCCTACTTTAAGAGGAAACCTGAATTTTTGAAAGTGAGGTTTATGTCTGGAAAACTTACCTCTGTAAGATGAGGAAAGGTTGGGAACTGGTTCTCACCATGAGACACTGCCACTCGTAAGCATAAGGAGGCTCTTCTCTTTGCCAAAACATCTGTTTGCTATTTTGTAGGCATGGCTTCCCCAATATGATCTATATTTAAGAGTATGTTATTACATATTGATCTATGGCTAAAGGTCACATGTGGAATCTTGTGAAATTTACTATGGCTTTATCATCATGAGGTAGAACATAAAATTCATTCAGGTAACTCTCAAGCTGAATTTTGAGATTGTGTGCAAAGAGCCAGAAACGGAAACACATATTTTTTCTATACCATAGGCAGAAGTATTGCATGTGAGGTGCAGGACTTTTGGAGCATCTTACTGGGAGAGGACTTTCTCTGTGCCCGCTCTGTGTGGGACTGACATGGGAAGTGGAAGGGAATTAGGGAAGAAACGATCTTTGATCCTGTTGATAGCTCTTAACCCATTGGTCTTTGAATTTATTGCTGTTTTTTCTTCTGTGACTCTCCTTCCTGCTTCTCCTCTTACCTTGCTAACTACTTTTCCTCTTTTTTTTTTTTTAAGATTTTATTTACATGAGAGAGAGAGAGAGCACAAGTCGGGGAGAGGGGTAAAGGGAGAGGGAGAAGCAGACTCCCTGCTAAGCAGGGAGCTGGACGTGGCGTGATCCCAGGACACTGGGGCCATGACCAGAGCTAAGGGAAGCCGCTTAATTGACTGGTCCACCCAGGCACCCCATTTTTCCTCTTTCTTTTCCTAGCTCCTCTTCCTTCAACTTCCCATTTAATATAGTCCCCAAGGGAAGTTTATCAACTTACATGGTTATATGTGTTGCCTTTCTGCAACAGATCAAATATGTATTTGCAAGTGATAAGTGAAGAATTCCAGTTTCCTAGTACTTAGTGCTTAGGAGAAATCAGCATAAATTTCAGAAGGCATAAGTCTGGTTCTGGCCTTGTAATTATCTCCCAACATGGACTTGGGACAAATTATTTATCATCTCCATGTTGTTTCTTTTTATGTAAAATGAAAATAAAATTTGCTATGCTTACTTTTGCAGAACTGTAGTGCATATAAAACACAAAAACAGTGATAAAATACTTTGTTAAATGTACAGAACTATTAAAAACATCACTCTAAATATTAACAAGAAAAATAAATATAAAACTGTAACCCTGACTACTTTCCTAGCACCAACTCTGAATTTGCATCTGTTTGCTGAACATTTATCTCCACATGCTTGTCTTCCAGGCACCTCAAACTCAACATTTTCAGATACAAAGTTTTTGTTTTCCTCCCATGGGATTTTCCTTCCCCTTGTTCTCTGCCTCCTGCATTTCCTCTGTTAGTTCAGGCATCACCATCTTCCCATTTTTCTCAATTGCAGCCTCAAGGACATCTCTAATCCATCTCTCTACTGAACCTTCATACTTGCTTCTCCAATCAGCTGATATATCTGTGGATTCCTCCTCTAAAATGCCTCTTGAATACACCCACTATTTCCTTCAGACTGCTGCCAGTCTTTCACCCTATTCAGATTCTGATTTTTCCTTCTGCTTTTGTTCAGTCTTATCAGCAGTATATTAACTCTAATCCAATTACAGCTTGTTATGGGAGAAGACCAGTGCTTTCTTTTGGTAGTGCCTGTGGAGACAATCTGTGTAATATAAGATAGACCTAAAATTTCAGTTCTTTCTGGTCACTATGTACCTTAGAGTCTGTAGTCATATGTATTTCAGCCAACTGAAATATATTCTCTCAAATAATTACAGAGGCATCCTTGATGCCCTGGTCCAGGGGATTTGATGTATGGTGAAACTTCTGAGAGAAGAAAGGGGCTGATACATTCTCTTAGTGCAACTAAAATCTTACCTGCAAACAAGGACTTAAGGGATAGCAGAACTCTACTGGTGTCACTGATTTCCAATACTAATGTCCATGAGTTACAATGAGACTTTTGGTTACTTAAGTTCAGGCAATGGTCCCTGCATCTTATATATCAAGCTGTACGTCTTTGTACCCTGAAATATGTATTCATGACAAAAAAAAAATCTTGTGTTTACTTTGTGAGACCAGAAACAGATGAAGATAAAACAAAACCAGCCTCAAAACTTTTTGCTGTGTTTATTTTTCATCTGTATGTCTCCTGAAGCCCTCATTTTTCACTTAATATATAAAAACTTGTGAGTCAATTAAAAACGTCAAGTCTCACATGCAAACAGAAGAGTTGCTCTTTCTTTTCCAAGTGTTTCAAATTAGTTCGATTTGTTCATCAGTGAGAAATAAAACAGTAGACTGAGTTCCTGGCAGATGCTAATCTAGATATATCAAAGTATTGAAAGATTAACACAACATCAAGACTCAGAATACAACATTAAGACCTAGAGTTGGTAAGTTTCTTTTCCTAGAATTCATTTCAGATCTTCCACAGTGGTGCATCTTAGTATTTCTGAAATGCTGTTTTTTCTTTCTCTGCAAGTGAAAGATACTGAAGGAAGGCACTGACCTTTTCAGTTTTATATTACTGAGGATATTGGCTAAGAATTCATCTCAAAGTTAAATTCATAACCTTGAGATTGGTTTTGTTTTCTACCAAATCACAAAATTATAAAAATTAGTTATAGCTTTAAAACTTAGACCATATATTCATTTACTTTCAAAAAGGCTTCCCATTTAAAAGAAAATACTTTAACATAGCTCTGACTCTGTGACAGTCATTATTCTAAGCCCTTTACATATGTTACCTCATTTAATAGTCACACCAACTGTATAAAGTAGACACCATTATTTTACCCAATTAGTTATGAGGAAACTGAGGTAGCATAAAGAAATGGAAAAATGAATCCCCATCTTCCATCTTATCTTGTTTCAACATGAAACTCCAAAGACCCTCAGACTTACTCACTATATTTATTTACTTCTGTGTTTACTTAGGAGTTGTGACATCATTCATTCATCCCACAAATATTTTTAAGTACAGACTGTGAGCCAGATGCCAAATAGACCTGGAGAACAAAGGTAATGGCACAGACCCTGCCATAGAAGAGCTCAGAGTACAGTGAGAAGAAAGATAAGGTAAAGGATGACTACATGAGTGAAACCAGAGTGAAAATATAATGGGACCCTCAAACCAGGGGTGGGGGTCAGGAAAAAAGTAGAGTGACCTGTGTCCTTGAGATCAAGTTTGGGAGGACATCTGGTCCAAGGAGCAGACTGCAGACAGGAGATGGGAAAAGGCATTTGAGTAGATCTGTGTGGCTGGAGTATAGGGCATGAGAAAAGACCTTGAGCTTTAGAATTCAACTGAACTTAACTCTTATTTGACAGCTAACTTAGGACATTTATTCTGACCCTCAATTTCCTTATCTATAAAATAGGGGTAATTGCTTTCTCAAAAAGTCATGAGGATTTAAAGAGAAAACACATGTATACTTATTTCCTTTGGCTGTTGTAAAAAGTTACCACAAATTTGATGGCTTAGAACAACAGGTATTTATTCCTTCATGGTTCTTGGACGCCAGTAGTTGGAAATCAGTATCACTGGACTAAAATCTAGGGGTCATCAGGTTTGCACTCCTTCCAGAGGCTCTAGAAGAGAATCCATTCCTGGTCTCTTCTAGCTCTTGGAGCTGCTGACATTTATTGGCCTTTGGCCACATCACTTTAATCTCTACTTCCATGCCATGTTTTTTCTCATTGTCTGTATTATTTCCCTCTGTCTCTGTCTTATGAGGACACTTGTGATTGCATTTAAGGCTCTTCTGGATCATCCAGGATAATTTTCCCATCTCAAGATCATTAATGCAATTTCATCTGCAAACACTCCTATCCTATGTAAGGTAACAGGTTTAAGGAGTTAGAGGTTTACAGGTTAAGGTATTTACAGGTTTAAGGTATTGGAATCTGATATCTTTAGATGGTCATTATTCAGCCTACTACAATATGTAAAAGATACTGGCACGTCAGAGGCCTTCAATGCATACTAATTCCTACCATCCCTATATTATGCTTTAGCTGGGTCCATGATGGGTCCTAGTCTATTGTACCTGCTGGCCTTTCTATTTCTAGCGATGGTCAGACAACTTTGAAATCCCAGACAAGACTGTCACTATAAAGATAAAAGGAACACAAAGATTAATAGCTTTGTGTTAATGCAGGAAATAATTCTTATTTTGCTAATGCAGTCCAAACCATTAAGATTATTATGTTGAAGACCCAGTGGTACATTTCCAAGAGGGCTTTTCTTCCATGTTTCATTTTGCCAGGCATGGCAATGGGCTTTGTATATGATTAGAGTAGATATATATTGATCTTTTTTTTTCTCTAAGCATTACTCATTCTTCTTTGCCCATCAGTTTATGGGAAGAATAATCACTGCAGAGGTCAGATAGCACTTAGGAACAATTTAAGAGTCAAAGTACTAGGCTATGAACTTTGGGATAATGCTCAACTTTTCACAGACTCATCAATTCTTACATTTATTTTGACAAAGACAAATATTTTCATAACTCACCAACCCTAAGTCAAGAGGGAAAACCACAAGGATTTGAGATAAATATTTATTGCTCTGAAAAAGTAAAAGTTTGAATTCACTTACAAAATTACTGATAATGGAATAATGAAGCAATTGGGTATCTGAAACAAAAAATGACTAAATGGATATATAGTGTCAGGGATGTGACCCACTTAAGGTTCCAAAGTTTGGCTAACTTGAAATTCTTTTACTTTGACCACTGGGCCTAACTTCCCACATTAGCACTTTAAAAGTAATCTCTTTACTCAAAACTGTGCCCTCAAATAAATTTACTGCCAGGGATATTTGTTCCATATTGGTAGTCATCTTCATCAGTCTTTTTTTTTTTTTAACTCAGATTATATCAATAAATATGTCTTGGGTAACTTCATGTGTTAGAGACATTAAGCTTGCCTCGAGGGAACTTTTAGTCTTAACCTGAGTTTCCTCTAAAGAGTAGAAGCTAGGGAAAGGACTTGAGAACAAGTAGTTTATTTGAACAATTGATCCCAAGAACAGGAGTGTTGTATTGAGAGGTTAAAGTAGGAATTGAGGAAAAGCCAGCCCAATTGTGACCAAGCTAGTTATTGCTGTGGGCAATGAGGCTGAATTTCCTTGGGACTCACTGAGAATTCATGCAAAATGTCCCTTGGAAATTTTGGCTCAGGAGACGGCAAAAGGGAATATTTATTCATTGGTTCCTGTCCCCCATTGTTTAAGGGTTCCTTGTACTTCCATGTTTGTTCATGCTTCAGAATGCCTGAGTGGCTCTCTGCAGCAGGGATCCCAAGTGACGGTGGTACAAGGGCACTGGGACAGAAAATGAGAGAGTTAGTCCTTTTAGCTGAGATGGATGAGGTACCTGCATATTATACTGGCCATAGATGATGGCTGCACCAGTGTCTGAACTGAAAAGATAGGCCATGAAAATATGAGGCTGGGCATTATGCCCAGTACCTACATAGAAAGTTATGAGTGCAAAGTTTAAACAGTAGTTTATGATAGGTAGGTACACAATATCACAGGCTATACAGAAGTCATTGCCAAAGGAGTAAGAGAGACAGAAAGTATATTTGGGGGTTTATTGTACAGTTTTTCAGGACTGGATGTTCAAAGAAATTTAGCCGAAAAGGGTGGGTTTCAATATAGGACTTGAAGGAAGGGTAACGTAGTGGACATCAGTTGTGTTTTCCACTCAGTGTCCACTTGTCTTTCTTTTGATAACTAAATAAAATTCTCTTTAAAGAATGACTCCTATTTTTCCCTTAGCCCATGTGCTCTGACTTCCTACAGCCCAGAGGTAGAAAAGGCAGGAGCCTATGCAAAGCAGAGAATGGTACTCCTTGGCCACTAGGATTGAATATGAGAGCAGTTACAATGAAATGAGACTTTCCCTAAAATTTCTGGGCAAAATATTTTCCCTTATTTGCTGGATTTAAAACCACGATGATGCAAGGTGTAGATTTGCTATAATTAATCTATTCTTTTGAGGGTGAAGCTGCCTGAGGAGGTGGATTTGAGAAACAGAAAGGGAAACTAAGACCCAGATATGATGTTTGAATCCCTGCCTCAAGTAGTACTTGAAGCCAGAATTTCTTCTGGATTTGTTGTCTGTGAACTAGTAATCTCCCTTTTATGTTTAAGTCAGGTTTAGATGGATTTTCAGTTGCCTCCAACAACAAAAACAGCAACAAATCTTATAACTCAGGTAAATTTTAGGCACTTTTGTCTTCTCTGTAATTTATTCAATTTTTTAAACTTTAATTACAGTGAGTCCAGTGTTTTCTTCTTCAAACTTTTCACTTGAGAATGAGAAAAGAGAGGAGAATGACTATTTTCAAAACACAAAGAATCAAAATAGGGTAGAGGTAGGTAAAGTGTGACTTGGAATTTTGATTATATAATGTAGCAGATAGATCTGTGTGCATGTCATATTTATAAGATATCTTGTAGTTCTGTCATGTGGAAGAAAAGTACACAAAATTTTAGTATCCTTCTCCATACGCCTGCACTGACCCTATAAATTTGTTATTGGTTTTATAGGAAAACTGTGAAGGTTGCAGTATCAATCAAGAGTCTAAACCATACTGTCTCTGAATGACCTACAGTTCCAAGCAGGACACAAGAAAAGTGAAGATGAATTTGCAGAAAAAAAATCTCTAGAAAATGAGTTGGTTACTTACTTATTATATTTATTGGATTTTCCACATCACTTATTAGCTTTTAACACAGTTGTGCATTAAAAATCTATAAGGTTGAATGGTCATGTCTGACATGATAACTCAGCCTATAGTAAACATAAAAAGTAAGCTTGAGATGCAAATAGCATTTAAAATAAAACCAAGTAGAAACTCTGGGAAGGAAATTTGCCATGGCCATGCTGATATAGGATGCTCAATGGAAGGCAGCCCCATCAAGCTCACTATAATTTCTGATTCTTAATATGAACTGGAAGTGCAGCTACCTTTGTATTCAGACATTATTTTTTTCATTGAGATTGTCTAAGCAGCTAGCAAACCATGACCAGTCTACACAATCCTGGCCTTTGTCCTCTATAATAGACTTTACTCTTAATATGTTAGGAATGATTGAAATCACAAGAGTAGCCATTTGTGCTGATCACATTTAAAGCTTTATCTTATGGAAAACCCATAAAGGATGGTCATTATTCTTGTCAGAAGTCATATTAGAAGCAGGACTATTACATGTATATATCTATGGAATGAAAGTTAAATTAGAAGGTTGAAGTTACATTATCTTGGACCCACAACCTTGGAACAATCTGGTTTGAAGGTCTCCACTGTCCAAATCAATCTCTATCCATCTTTAAAAAAAAAACCCATATTAGGTCTTTGTACACACTTAGAACTTAATACACATATCTGAACTAAATTAATGATGCCAAATGTGAACCTTCTTTCAGTCACAGAATTTGATATTGTGTCTGGGGCTTGAGTAACACACTTAACATTTAATTTCTGTTATGTTTTAAAATTAGATGAAAAAGAAGCTATTTTAGAGATATTATCTTTAAACCTCAAATCTCATATATAGTCATCTAATATATCTCCAGTTATACCAATATGAGCAAGAAATGATTCTGAAACAGAGTAAAATTTTATTTTTAAAAAAGGAATGCTATGCAATATTTGGCCTAAAAATTGAAGAAATTCATGTAATCAAATAGCATGCCTCCCTCTAAGAGAACAAAGAATCATCGCTTTGAACTAATAAGGAGGTGGCTTAGTTAAACAAAAATATTTATTTTGGCTTGGTTTAGTTCTCAGAAATACCATATTAACATAGGGAATCATTTTGAAGATGATTTGGGTATTTTAACATTGCTCACTGAATAACTGGAATCTCTTCTGGTGGGACATTTCACTAATCTGAGATAACGCTTGATTTTGTTAAACTCCTGAGTCCCATGTTTGGCCACATTAACCTGAGAGCATGATTAAAGTTAGAAAAGCAACTCTGTAAAAGCTGTCACCTTCCTACTGAACCATATCTGCAACTCCCCATGTGTCTCTGGATCACATCTGTTTACTGACAGAGGTCCAACCAATGTCCTCATTCACTCACACGGAACATCAGTGAGGGTTGCGTGTATGTTCTGACAATACATGTTGGCCCCAAACACAAGATGTACTACTGTTATCCCTGAAGTTCATACAAAAGGGACCTGGATTTTATCTACTCAACTCTGTACATCAAAATAACTCCAACCAAGTTCCTACCCTTTCAGCTTCATGGTGGTAAAAAACAAACAAACAAACAAACAAACAAACCCAAATACTGTGTTACAATTTGATTTTCAGATCTCAGATAGGGCTGTTTTAAGCTCACTGAAATATTAAAGTTTGCATTTCTAGCAAAGTAAGCTCCTGTGGTAGAGAAGTTAAAATTTACTGGGAAAAATTAAAGTTGCTTTCTCCGAAGTGTATAAAAGTACCTTTCTCCATATTTCTTCCCCCAACCCTTAAGACCACAAATAGAGTTAATTTTTTTTTTAAAGAGCAGTTTATGGAGTTAAAAAAAGTAAGTGCGAGATATTGCCTCAGATAATTTCAGCATATTTTATAGGGAAGGAATATAGAGTGCTTGATGATAAATACAGAATCCTACCCTTATTTTCAAACAAGAACTTTCATTTAATGCACTTTTCTCTATGATAGTTAAGAATAAGATTATGCCTTTTCCTTTTAAGACTAGCATATATTTTCTCTGCTTTGGTAGCTTTTTATAGTTTTAAGAAAGAATATCAGCATGTAACTATGTAACTTTACTTTTACCTAAAGTATATTCCTGTAGAACAGCAGTGGATACATAATAATCAACATTATGATGACCTCGTTTGAGCCAAATTCTTTCTGCTTATGAGGAAGATAGAGGTATGCAAATTACCAGAGCAGGGGGAGCAAATGTAAGTAGAAGTCAAATGACAGCTTGTGATTGCACCCAGGACACTGTCACACACCAGTCTTTGCAAACACATTTATTTATATGGGAAATAAAATAGAAGCATCTATTTTCAACATAGTATTTCTAAGCTAGAAATGATGTGCTACATAACTGGCAAATACATGGAAGAGTAAACTCAGGAATTTGGTTAGATGATGGAGCAATTTCACTTTTCTTTGATTATATACTGGTTTCTCAAAGAAAATGTGGACTTCTTAAGGCTACATACCATGCTGACTCATCATCTGGTGTGCAGATTACTATTTAAGAAATTATAACCCCTGCATTCATTCAATGTATTTATTGAAAATCTATTATGTACTAGGCAATATGTTAAGTGATGGGTATAGGGTAGTGAATGAGGGAGATGAAGAAGAAGAGATCCCTACCCTAGGCAATGAGGTTGTAATCCATTTTGTAAATTTAGAAGAAAGAATCAGGCATAGCCAACTGAATGCTTCCTTCTATTTGGAGTCATCCTCCTGGCGGAGAGCATGTTTTATGATCAGCCTTTCTCCATGAGCTAATAGGGACCTTTACCTGTAGAGGGAGGCCTGAAGTTTCCCACCTAATCACTAGATGAGTAAGATTCCTGATTTTGGAATGAAGTATCAGCATGCCTGTTTGATCTTCTGCCCAAGATATTTTTCTCTCAAATATTCTCATCATTCAAAAAGTTAACACTTTTTCTGCCTGACTTCTATCTCTTTCTAACTGGGTTCTAAATTGGAGTGGGTAAGAGAAGGGTAGTAATATTGGCTCCTTAAAACACCAAGATAGACATATCTCTGCCACTAAATAGCAGGATGACCCATGTCAAATTACTTAACTTCTGAGTTTCTTTATCTGAAAATAAGACTAGGAAGTGATTTCTAAATTCCATGCCTCCTCACATATTCTGTGATTCTATGATTATTTAGTAAAAATTGTTTTAAAGTGTAATTGATTATAACTATTTTTTATTATTGAGAGTTTAGAAGATTTTTAGCTTTAAAACTTGTTATTGGTTGTACAATGCAAGTACTTAAGACTATGGCCAAATTTGGGAAAATAACCTGTCACAGTTTCTTTTACATATGAACTGTTCCATATATACTTGCTTTTAGTTGCATTGCTGTGCCTTATAAACATAGGAATTCTGGGAAATTTTATTTTACATGATTTCTGTCAAAAATTTTTTAAAGTGTAACACATATATCACTGTATCCACTCTATTATTTAATGTATTCCTAAAAGAAAGAACTTCCCTTTTGTTAAGGCACTGATAAGAACCAAATCCTCTTTTTCCATTTTATATATACACTGATTAGAAAAATTTTCCACAGGCTAGCCTCTTGATCCTTCTCCATTGTCCATATATTTCAACTGCTATTGGAAGTATATGAAATTGACCTAGCTGTGAATAGAGGAGGATAAACATGTAAGATGAGAGGCTTAAATTTATTAGTTCAATATAAATATTTTTACCCTAAAAGAATACTCACATGAAAAACTTATATTATCATAGTCTTTGGTGTGGACCTTCCTACTATGATATCAAGTGTTGGAATATTCCTGGAAGCCCTTCCTATACTAAGATAAGTAGAAATAATTTAACTACATACAAGTAATTTTTTTTAATTTTTATTTTTTACAAAATCTTTTTACCTACTTTGTGTTTTTTAAAATTTAAATTTAACTAATTAACATATAGCATATTACTGGTTTCAGAGATAGAGTTCAGTGATTCATCAGTCTTATATTATAGCCAGTACTCATTACTTCATATGCCTTCCTTAATGTTCATCACCTAGTTAACCCATCCCCCATCTCCCCCCTCCAGCAACTCTCATAGGCAGTAAACCCTAGTTTGTTTCCTATGATTAAGAGGCTTATGGTTTGTCTCCCTCTCTGATTTTGTCTTGTTTTATTTTTCCCTACCTTCCCTTATGATCCTCTCATACAAGTAATTATTAACTATGTAAATATATACCACTAAACCCAAACTAAGTATATCTTCAAGTTGGGTTCCTCTTAGTTAGATCTCAAGTATACCCAGGACCACTGCACCTCCATGCAACACAAAGGTAAGTGTGACAGAAGATGTCATGGACCGAATTGTTTCTCTTCAAAATTTGTATATTGAAGCCTTAACCCCCAATGTGATGACTGTACTTGAAGATAAGGTTTATGAAGAGGTAATTAAGATTAAATAAGTCCATAAGAATAGGGTTCCAATCCATTAGGACTGATGTCCTTATAATAAGAGGAAGAGACACCAGGGATACTTGTGTATACATTAAAGAAAGGCCCTGTAGAAGATGAGAAAGTGGTCATCAACAAGCCAGGGAGAGAGAAGTTAGGAGGAATCAAACCTGCCAACACCTTGATCTTGGATTTCCAGGCTCTAGAATTGGAAAAAATAAATTCCCATCATTTAAGCCACCCAGTCAGTGATATTTTGTTATAGCAGCCCTAGTGGACCAAGACAGAGGGGAAAGTTAAGTGGAAAGAGTCCATGATCTTAATTGATTTTGATTAAAATATCTTAATTCTGAAAGTTTTGCAAAAATATATGACTCAAGTTCTGTTTCCACTTAGGATGTAGCAAGATACAAGAGAACATTGGCCCCACCCTAACAATGAGAACAATCTGTACTGTCTATAAACTCACAACTTTTCTTGAGCCTATCAGAGAGTGAGATTGTAAGGCAACTAGGTGGATTGAATTCCAAAGGGTGACAAGCCCCCCTATGAAAGATGGGGATAGGAAATATTTCACCTTTGACAGAACATTGGAGGAAGAGACAGTCACCATAAAAAGGACAAGAAGAAAACAGCTGAAAATTCAACAAATTCTCAATGGCAAACTCCAAGTTAACTTGACAGTTTAGAGCATGGGTCAACAAACCTTAGCCCATGAGCCAAATCCAACTTTCTGCTTACTTTCTATATTTTTAAATCACTGGGAAAAACTCAAAAGAGTAATATTTTGTGATATGTGTAAATTATATGAAATTCAAATTTTAGTATTTATAAATAATTTTTTGGACAGCCACCTCATTGTTTACTTATTGTCTATGTCTGCTCTTTCTACTACAATGGCAGAGTTCATCAGTTGCAACTGACTGTATGTTCTGCAAGCCTGACCTCAATGTTTTTTAACTCCTGATTTAGAGCCCTGTGAGCCCAGGACACATAGAAGTTGCACTTACCTGCCAGCTCTTTTCTGTGCCAGGTCTCCACCATGTTCTTTTTTTTTTTTTTTTCAAGATTTTATTTATTTATTTGACAGAGAGAGATCACAAGTAGGCAGAGAGGCAGAGAGAGAGGAAGGGAAGCAGGCTCCCTGCTGAGCAGAGAGCCTGATGCGGGGCTCGATCCCAGGACCCCAGGATCATGACCTGAGCTGAAGGCAAAGGCTTTAACCCACTGAACCACCCAGGCACCCCTCCACCATGTTCTTTTTTTTTTTTTTAAGGTTTTATTTATTTATTTGACAGACAGAGATCACAAGTAGGCAGAGAGGCAGGCAGAGAGAGAGGGAGAAGCAGGCTAGAGAGCCTGATGTGGGACTCGATCCCAGGACCCTGAGATCACGACCTGAGCCGAAGGCAGAGGCTTTAACCCACTGAGCCACCCAGGTGCCCCATCCACCATGTTCTTATAAGAAAGACTGGGGAAGGGCAGTAGAACAGAAAAGTCCCTTGGTGATACATAGATATAAAACTACTTCCTCCTCCCCAGAACTTTCTCTCATATGAGGTAAAAGCTGCAAGTGCCAGGAAATCCTTCCACTCTCTAGGCCAGGAAAAGAGTGAGTACTCTGAGGGAAGGGTAGAAGTAAAAGCTTCTGACACTAGGAGAGTTGTGGGAAACTCTTCTACTCTCCAAGTCTCTGGTCCTCCCTGAGGAAGAGGTAGAGGCAGAGGTAGAGGCCTCTGTTGCTGTTGGAGAGTAAGGAAACACTCTCATGCCCTGGATTCTGTGTTTAAACAAAATAGAGATCTAGTACCACTGGGTAAAGACTAATAAATTCCTCTTGCATAATACCTCTCAGCTATATAAGAACTGTTAGACTGCAATGGGGGAAGGGGCAGAAATGCTGAGAAAGTCCCTCTTCTAAGATCCAGATTCACAGAGCCTGCCTAGACTGAGGCTGAACTAGAACAATAGAGAACTATGCCTACCCACCATAAGCCTTGTACTAAGTAACCATCAGTAGTAATTTACTGGTTGGGGAGAGACAACTACCTACAAAGAAGCCTCTGTGTAATGTAGGTGTATAGGACTTGCTGAAAGGCATTGGTTGATCAGGAACATGGAAAAAGAAAAATCCTCCAACACTGCAAGTCATGAGTTAGGTAAAATATAGCAGTTGACCACTAATGGAGGAATTTGAAGTCTGTGGTGCACTGAAAGTAACTCAATTAGTAGAAAACCCAAACTCAGTTCAAGTATTGAGTAAATTGACTTAACTCCCTACACTAACAGTGATTCAGAAGAGATATGTCCTATTCCAACTATAAGTACCACTTACCTTAGTCTCTACTGGTTTTTGTTTTTGTTTTTTGTTTGTTTTTACACAAAATATTCAAAGAACTACAGAAAATTATGAGACATATTTAAATAACAAGAAAAAGAAAACGTGATCAATTGTCAACAGAAAAAGTAGTCATTAGAATCAGATGAACAGATGACTTACATGTTAGAACTACCAAAAACTTTAAATTATAATCAACATGTTAAAAGCCTTATGGAAAAGATGAATAAAATGATATATAACATGTAAGAAGTTGTAGCAAAGAGATGAAAACTTTAAGAAAATTAAATGGAAGTCCTATTACTAATTCAAATATTAAAGTTGAGTAAGTACTTTGGCAGGTTAGTTAGCAGACCAGACACAGCAGGAAAAAAAAAAAAATCAAGCATAGTCAATAGAAATTATCCAAATTGAAACATAAAGAGAAAGAAAGGTAGAACAGTTCATCAAAGAGCTCTTGCTAACCATCAAATGGGCTAATTTGTGTAAATGGAATCTCAGAAGAAGATTTGAGAGAGTGAGGAGGAAGAAATATTAGAAGAGTTAATGGCAAGAATTTCCTCAGATTAATGAAGACAACAAACTACAGATCCATGAAACTCAGAAAAACCCACAGAGGATACATATAATGAAAAACACAGTCAGGCACATCTTAGTCAAACTGCTGTGAACCAAAAATAAAGAGAACATCTTAAAGGTAGACAGAATGAAAGAATTCACTGCGTATAGACAAACAAGATAAGAATAATAGTAAACTTCTTGTCAGTAACTATGCATATCAGAAGACAATAGAGCATTGTATTTTAAGTACTGAAAGACGGGAAATCCTCAAGCTACAGAAGACACAAATTATAAATTATGAAGATGAAGAATGAAAGAAAAGTCATTGGTATAGATATTACATACATTAAAAGGATAATAAGAGACTATTTTCTGTCTTCTCCATTTCTATTTCATGTACATAGATTTGAAACCTTAGGGTTTCAAAAGGACAAATTCCCAAGCCCTTGCAAGAAAAAATATAGATAACTTGAATAGCCCTGTACCTCTTAAATACATATTCATATTTTTAAAACTTTCTTATTGGTGTATTTTGCTAAGGAAGAAATAACACCATATACATATTTTTAAAACTTTCTTATTGGTGTATTTTGCTAAGGAAGAAATAACACCAACTTTGTAAAAAATCTTTCAGAACATAAAAGAGGGAACCCTTCCTATCACATTTTGTGAGGTCAGCATTACTCTGACACCAAAACCACAGATCAATATTCCTCATGCACAAAGAAACAAAAATCTTCAAAATATTAGTAAACCAAATTGTACTGTATATATCATGATGAGATGAGCTTATCCCAGATTTATAAAGTTGGTTCTAATTAAATGATCAGTCAGTGTAATTTACCATCTCCATATACTCATAACAAAAACCATATGTTCATCTTCATAGATGCAGGAAAACATTTGACTAAGTTGAACAACCATCAGTGGTAGAGTCACTGGAACATAAGAAAACTTCCACAGCCTGACAAATGGCATCTATAAACACCTGCAGATAACATCATTTTAAATCATGAAAGAACAAATGCTTTCCTTCTAAGATAGGAAACAAGGCAAGGATTTCCTATAAGGGCATACAGGAAGGAAAGAAAGAAGAAGAGTCTTTAAATAAAAATGACTTCATTAACTGTGTGGAGAATCTAAGGAATTTGTGAAAAAATTAGAACTAATAATTGACATTAGCAAGGTCAGCACACAGTTTTGCAAAAGAATGAAGTCTAAGGAACTTTGCTGCCTGATTTTAAGATTTAATATAAAGCTACAGTAATAAAAACAGTATGATATTAGAGAAAGAATAGACATATAAATCGAATGAACATAATAGAGAATCCAGATTTACTAAGTCAGAATCTGCATCTTAATAAGATTAACAGGTAATTCATATGTACCATACAATTTTGAGACGCATTAGGCTAGAATAAGAAGAATGAATGTTGTTAATCTACAATAGAAATGATCTCTAATTGGTTCACATCTCTTAAAATGAAGTTACCATTGACGAGGTCCTCAAATCTCTAACTTAGGTGTTTTCCTTGATTTTTTTCCTTTTCTTCACCTCTTCCTCCAAAATCATATCCATCTGCAAGTTGTGTTGGTTCATACCTCCCACTCAGGTCTCAATCCATCAATGTCCCCATTCCATGGCCACCCTATTCCAAGACATCATTTTCTTTCCTATATGACTGTGGCCTCCTGATTTCTTTACTTCTTTTTCCTCCTACAGACAAGTTACAAAACAGCCAGAGTGATTTTCATGGAGCTTGTGTTCTAGTGGAGAAGACAAAATAAACACATAAGTAAATAAATGAAAATAATCATTATTAACTGTAATAAATGCAATGAAAGGCATCAATACAGTGATATGATAGAGAGGAGGCTATCTGCCTCCTGTAGATGAAGGCTATTTAAGTAAACTTGGGTTGTCCTAACAAAATACCATGGACTGGGTGGTGTGAGCAACAAAAATTTATTTTCTCACAGTTCTGGAGGCTGAAGTCTAAGATCAGGGTAACCTCAGGGTTAATTCCTGGTGAAACCTCTCTTCTATCTTGTAGAGAGTTACTTTTTTGCTATATTCTTACCCCATCTTTCCTCTGAGCCCATACAGGGTGTTGGGGCATGGAGCAGACTTTTGTGTCTCTTCTTCTTCTTATAAAGACACTAGACCTATCAGATTAGGACCCTTATGACCATTTAACCTGAATTAGCTTTCTACAGGTCCTATCACCAACTGTGATATTGGGGTCAAGGCTTCCACGCATGAAATTGTGTAGGTGGAAATGCAATTCAATCCAAAACAGGGAGTTTGGGAAGGCTCCTCTGAAGATGGCATCCAAGGATCTAAGGTTTGAGGTGGAGCCAACCATGTGAAAAATAAGGAAAAAAGCATTATGGGTAGAGGGAACCCATGGACATAATCCATCTTCAAATATTGGAGTTTTAGTTATCAGAAGAAAAAGTAAATCCAGCTGTTTCCATCCTGGTCAGAGGTGAGACTTTACAATCAGAACTGACATCTTCATATTTCTATTCAAAAGTCACTTGACCGACATTTGAAAAAGGCATTTGGACGATGACAGAAAGAATACAAGAAGAAACCGATTACAGACAGGTGGGAATTGTAGCTTTCTTTCTTTCTTTTTCTTTTATTGTGAGAACAATTTAATGCAAAACAAATAATAAGGCATGGCAAATGTAGTGAGGGACTGATTATATTAAAGAACTACAGAGAAATAGTGTTATATGTATAGCAGTATCTCTGGAAACATAGATGTCACTTATTTTGGGGTGGTTTTTTAAATAGTAGTGAAGCATATACAATTAAAGAAATAGTTATTTTTATTGCTTTCCTTTTCTGTACTTCCCTTTTTTCCTTAGTTCAATTTCCTTTTTCTTTTCTTTTTTTTAAATTAACATATAATGTATTATTTCTTTCACGGTATAGGTCTGTGAATCATCAGTCTTATACAATTCACAGAACACACCATAGCACATAAACTCAGCAGTTTCCACCACCCAGACATCTCATCCCTCCCACCCCAGCAACCTTCCATTTGTTTCCTGAGATCAAGAATCTCTTATGGTTGGTCTCCCTCTCTGGTTTCATGTTGTTTCATTTTTCCCTCCATTCTGCTATGATCCTCTCTCTTGTTTCTCAAATTCCTCATATCAGTGAGATCATATGATGATTGTCTTTCTCTAATTGGCTTATTTTGCTTAGCACAATACCCTCTAGGTCTATCCCTGTCATTGCAAGTGGCAAGATTTTGGTTTTTTTGATGGCTACATGTGTATATGTATATGTATATATATGTGTATATATCCACATCTTCTTTATCCATTCATCTGTTGACGGACATCTGTGCTCCTTCCATAGTTTGGTTATTGTAGACATTGCTGCTATAAACATTGGGGTGCACATGCCCCTTCAGATCACTACATTTGTATATTTAGGGTAAATACCCAGTAGTGCAATTACTGGGGTGTAGGGTAGCTCTATTTTCATCTTTTTTAAGAACTTTCCTACTGTTTTCCAGAGTGGCTGCACCAGCTTGCATTCCCACCAACAGTATAGGAGGGTTCCCCTTTCTCCAAATCCTTGCCAACACCTGTCATTTCCTGACTCGTTAACATTTTAGCCATTCTGACTGGTGTGAAGTGGTATCTCATTGTGGTTTTGATTTGTATTTCCCTAATGCCAAGTGATGTGGAGAACTTTTTCATGCATCTATTGGCCATTTGGATGTCTTCTTTACAGAAATGTCTATTCATGTCCTCTGCCCATTTCTTGATTGGACTATTTGTTCTTTGGGTGTTGAGTTTGCTAAGCTCTTTATAGATTAGCAAACTAGCCCTTTATCTGATATGTCGTTTGCAAATATCTTCTCCCATTCTGTCAGTTGTTTTTTGGTTTTGTTAACTGTTTCCTTTGCTGTGCAAAAGCTTTTGATCTCGATGAAATCCCAATAGTTCATTTTTGCCCTTGCTTCAATTGCCTTTGGCGTTGTTCCTAGAAAGAAGTTGCTGTGGCTGAGGTCGAAGAAGTTGCTGCCTGTGTTCTCCTCAAGGATTTTGATGGATTCCTTTCTCACGTTGAGGTCCTTCATCCATTTTGAGTCTATTTTCATGTGTGGTGTAAGGAAATGGTCCAATTTCATTTTTCTGCATGTGGCTGTCCAATTTTCCCGACATCATTTGTTGAAGAGGCTGTCTTTTTTCCATTGGACATTCTTTCCTGCTTTGTCGAAGATTAGTTGACCATAGAGTTGAGGGTCTATTTCTGGGCTCTCTATTCTGTTCCATTGATCTATGTGTCTGTTTTTGTGCCAGTACCATACTGTCTTGATGATGACAGCTTTGTAATAGAGCTTGAAGTCTGGAATTGTGATGCCTCCAACTTTGACTTTATTTTTCAATATTCCTTTGGCTATTCGAGGTCTTTTCTGGTTTCATATAAATTTTAGGATTATTTGTTCCATTTCTTTGTAAAAATTGGATGGGATTTTGATAGGCATTGCATTAAATGTGTAGATAGATTTAGGTAGCATAGACATTTTCACAATATTTGTTCTTCCAATTCATGAGCATGGAACATTTTTCCATTTCTTTTTGTCTTCCTCAATTTCTTTCATGAGTACTTTATAGTTCTCTGAGTATAGATACTTTGCCTCTTTGGTTAGGTTTATTCCTAGGTATCTTATGGTTTGGGGTATAATTGTAAATGGGATTGACTCCTTAATTTCTCTTTCTTCTGTCTTGTTGTTGGTGTAAAGAAATGCAACTGATTTCTGTGCATTGATTTTATATCTTGACACTTTACTGAATTCCTGTACAAGCTTAGCAGTTTTGGAGTGGAGCCTTTTGGGTTTTCTACATATAGTATCATATCATCTGCAAAGAGTGATAGTTTGACTTCTTCTTTGTCAATTTAGATGCCTTTAATTTCTTTTTGTTGTCTGATTGCTGGGGATAGGACTTCTAGTACTATGTTGAATAGCAGTGGTGGTAACGGACATCCCTCCCATGTTCCTGACCTTAGCGGAAAAGCTCTTAGTTTTTCTCCATTGAGAATGATATTTGCGGTGGGTTTTTCCTAGATGGCTTTGATAATATTGAGGTATGTGCCATCTATCCCTACACTTTGAAGAGTTTTGATTAGAAAGGGATATTGTGCTTTGTCAAATGCTTTTTCAGCATCTACTGAGAGTATCATATGGTTCTTGTTCTTTCTTTTGTTAATGTATTGTATCACATTGATTGATTTGCAGATGTTGAACCAACCCTGCTGCCCTGGAATAAATCTCACTTGGTCGTGGTGAATAATCCTTTTAATGTACTGTTGGATCCTATTGGCTAGTATTTTGGTGAGAATTTTCGCATCTGTGTTCATCAAGGATATTGGTCTGTAATTCTCTTTTTTGATGGGATCCTTGTCTGGTTTGGGGATCAAGGTGATGCTGGCCTCATAAAATGAGTTTGGAAGTTTTCCTTCCATTTCTATTTTTTTGGAACAGTTTCAGGAGAATAGGAATTAATTCTTCTTTAAATGTTTGGTAGAATTCCCCTGGGAAGCCATCTGGCCCTGGCCTTTTGCTTGTTTGGAGATTTTTGATGACTGTTTCAATCTCCTTACTGGTTATGGGTCTATTCAGGTTTTCTATTTCTTCCTGGTTCAGTTTTGGCAGTTTATATGTCTCTAGGAAAGCATCCATTTCTTCCAGATTGTCAAATGTGTTGGCATAGAGTTGCTCATAATATGTCTCTATAATTGTTTGTATTTCTTTGGTGTTGGTTGTGATCTCTCCTTTCTCATTCATGATTTTATTTATTTGGGTCCTTTCTCTTTTCTTTTTGATATGTCTGGCCATGGGTTTATCAATCTTATTAATTCTTTCAAAGAATGAGCTCCTAGTTTTGTTGATTTGTTCTATTGTTTTTTTTGGTTTCTATTTCATTCATTTCTGCTCTGATCTTTATTATTTCTCTTCTCCTGCTGGGTTTAGGCTTTCTTTGTTGTTCTTTCTCCAGCTCCTTTAGGTGTAGGGTTAGGTTGTGTATTTGAGACCTTTCTTGTTTCTTGAGAAAGGCTTGTATCGCTATATATTTTCCTCTCAGGACTGCCTTTACTGTGTCCCACAGGTTTTGGACAGTTGTGTTTTCATTATCATTTGTTTCCATGATTTTTTTTTCAATTCTTCTTTAATTTCCTGGTTGACCCATTCATTCTTTAGACGGATGCTATTGAGTCTCCATGTATTTGCGTTCTTTCCAAATTTCCTCTTGTGATTGAGTTCTAGCTTCAGAGCACTGTGGTCTGAAAATATGCAGGGAATGATCCCAATCTTTTGATACTGGTTGAGTATCTGGTTTATGATCCAGGATGTGATCTATTCTGGAGAAGGTTCCATGTGCACTAGAGAAGAATGTGTATTCTGTTGCTTTGGGATGGAATGTTCTGAATATATTTGTGATGTCCATCTGGTCCAGTGTGTCATTTAAGACCTTTATTTCCTTGTTGACCTTTTGCTTGGATGATCTGTCCATTTCAGTGAGGGGAGTGTTAAAGTCCCCTACTATTATTGTATTATTATCAATGTGTTTCTTTGATTTTGTTATTAACTGGTTTATATAGTTGGCTGCTCCCATGTTAGGGGCATAGATATTTAAAATTGTTAGATCTTCTTGTTGGACAGACCTTTTTTTTTTTTTAATTTATTTTTTGTTAGAGAGAGAGAGAGAGTGAGCACAGGCAGACAGAGTGGCAGGCAGAGGCAGAGGGAGAAGCAGGCTCCCTGACGAGCAAGGAGCCCAATGTGGGACTCGATCCCAGGATGCTGGAATCATGACCTGAGCCGAAGGCAGCTGCTCAACCAACTGAGCCACCCAGGCGTCCCCAGACCTTTTGAGTATGATATAGTGTCCTTCCTCATCTCTTATTATAGTCTTTGGCTTAAAATCTAATTGATCTGATATAAGGATTGCCACCCCAGCTTTCTTCTGATGTCCATTAGCATGATAAATTGTTTTCCACCCCCTCACTTTCAATCTGGAGGTGTCTTTGGGTCTAAAATGAGTTTCTTGTAGGAAGCGTATTGATTTTTTTTTTTTTTAAATCTATTCTGAAACCCTGTGTCTTTTGATTGGGGCATTTAGCCCATTTACATCCAGGGTAACAATTGAGAGATATGAATTTAGCGCCAGGTATTGCCTGTAAGGTGACTGTTACTGTATATTGTCTCTATTCCTTTCTGATAATACTTTTAGGGTCTCTCTTTGCTTAGAGGACCCCTTTCAATATTTCCTGTAGAGCTGGTTTGGTGTTTACAAATTCTTTCAGTTTTTGTTTGTCCTGGAAGCTTTTTATCTCTCCTTCTATTTTCAATGATAACCTAGCTGGATAAAGTATTCTTGGCTGCATGTTTTTCTCGTTTAGTGCTCTGAATATATCATGCCAGTTCTTTCTGGCCTGCCAGGTCTCTGTGGATAAGTCTGCTGCCAATCTAATATTTTTACCATTGTATGTTTCAGACTTCTGTCCTGGGCTGCTTTCAGGATTTTCTCTTTGTCGCTAAGACTTGTAAATTTTACTATTAGATGACGGGGTGTGAACCTATTCTTATTGATTTTGAGGGAGATTCTCTGCACCTCCTGGATTTTGATGTTTGTTCCCTTTGCTATATTAGGGAAATTCTCTACAATAATTCTCTCCAATATACCTTGTGCTCCCCTCTCTCTTTCTTCTTCTGGAATCCCAACTATTCTAATGTTGTTTCATCTTATGGTATCACTTATCTCTCGAATTCTCCCCTTGTGGTCCAGTAGTTGTTTGTTTCTCTTTTGCTCAGCTTCTTTATTCTCTGTCATTTGGTCTTCTATATCACTAATTCTTTCTTCTGCCTCATTTATCCTAGCAGTAAGAGCCTCCATTTTTGATTGCACCTCATTAATAGCTTTTTTAATTTCAACTTGGTTAGATATTAGTTCTTTTATTTCTCCAGAAAAGGCTTTTATTTCTCCCAACAGAGTTCCTCTAATATCTTCCAAGCCTTTTTCGAGCCCAGCTAGAACCTTGAGAATCATCATCCTGAACTCTAGATCTGACATATTACCAATGTCTGTATTGATTAGGTCCCTAGCCTTCAGTACTGCCTCCTGTTCTTTTTTTTTGTGTGTGGTGAGTTTTTCCGCCTTGTCATTTTGTCCAGATAAGAATATACGAAGGAGCAAATGAAATACTAAAAAGGTGGCAAAGACCCCAGGAAAATGTGCTTTAATCAAATCAGAAGACCCCAAATCATTGCAGGGGGGGTAGAAAGGGGGTAAAAGAAGTTCAGAAAAGAGAAAAAAGTTTTAAAAAAAGAACACAAGTAAAGAAAAAATATAAAAAAAGAAAAATATACATATTAGATTGGTGACTAGAACAGGGTCACCCACTTAATTTTGGGAGTATTTTGGTCTCTTAGAAGAAACTACCTCCTAAAATTTTAAAGAATGAAAAACATATATAAGGGTAAACACAATGAAGGGATGGAATATGACTATAAAGATGAAAAAATATATATTTTTTTTAATTTCTAACAAAGGAATTGATAAGTTGGTTGGGAGAATAAAAAAAAGAAAGTGGAGAGAACTTGCTTGAGCTGGAGACTAGATCAAGCCCAGTGCTAGATTTAGGGTGTATTTTGATCTATTAGAAGAAGTTGTACCCCAAATTTTTTAGAAGAAAAAACCCTATGTGTATACAAAGAATAAATTTAGATACAATGAAGGATAAAATATGACTATAATAATGGAGGTTCAAAAAAGATTTTTTTAAGGAAAGGTATTAAGATACACTAGTTAAAAAACGTTAAAAGAGGAAAGGGTAAAAGTTAAAAAAATTAGCAGAAGAGAAAAAAATTTAAAAAATTAACTTTGCAAGACTAAAGATTCACAGGGAGAAAGCCATGGATTCCATGCTTTGCTTTCTCCTCCTCTAGAATTCTGCTGTTCTCCTTGGTAAGTGAACTTGGTCTTGTTGCTCTTCTGGGGGAGGGGCCTGTTGTAGTGATTTTCAAGTGGCTCTGCCCCAGGCAGAATTGCACCACCCTTACCAGAGGCTGGGCTAAATAATCCGCTTGGGTTCCCTTTCGGGAGCTTTTGCTCCCTGAACGCTTTCCATAGAGTTCTGGAGGACAGGAATGAAAATGGCGGCCTCCCAATCTCAGGTCCAGAGGAGCTGAGAGCTCGGGGCCCCACTCCTCAGTACGCCTTTCAGAAAGTGGTCGATTTTCTGTTTCTAGAATTGTTGCTCTTCTTCTCTTCGATCTCCTGTTGGATTTGTAGGTGTTCGGAATGGTTTGATAAGCTATCTAGCTGATCTCCTGCTGCCTGATGTCATCTCAGTCTGCTACTTCTCCACCATCTTGACTTCTCCCCTCTCTAGGCTCTATTCTGTTCCATTGAATTATGTGTCTGTGTTTGTGCCAGTACCATACTGTCTTAATGATTACAGCTTTGTAATGCAGCTTTATTTCTAATCCAGAACTAACACCTCTCTCCCCAAGGCTAGCTCTCTTAACAGCCATCTCAATGAAGGATGACTTCTTGGGACATCTCATTAAGTATTCAGTGCTATATGCCTGTTCCCCTGATGGTGATTTAAAAGCATTACCATGCAAGAAGATTTGTTAGACAGTTCTAAAGTTCTCATTGGCTGATGTACATGGAAATTCCTAATCTCAGACTAAGTCAACTGAAAAATATTTGACATCACATGTCAGCAAAAACTTCTTATGGGTGCTGCCTGCAGCTCTTCACTGTTTACCCAAGCAGCAGCACCCAGTGGACTGTGGTTGAGACGTGCTCCAAGGCAGGAACGGGGAATGTGAAACACTGAAATTTTTCCACATTTCTTCAAACACACCCCAGTTTCATTATCTCTGTGCAGGGAGGTGAACAGAGAGAACTACTAAATACCACAATAATCATGATTTGTGCTTGATTCATTCTTTCCCCACTCAGTGTGAACGTCTATAACATTGCACTGATACAAATGGGTGTTTAGCTGAGTTCATGCCCAAGGAAGTGTTGCTTTAATGGTAGGTCTTTAAGGGATTGAAGTCTTAACTCACTTAGATTCTCCATATGTTTTCCTAGTGTTACCTTTTAGCAATCATCTGACCAAAGATCGTATTTTAAAAAATTATCTTAAACATTATTATACTGCATAGATTCTCTTGTTTGTGAAAAAGAAATATACAAAAATGATACTCACTGTTTGTTCCATTGCCAATGGATAAGTTGTATTCTTTGATAGATTCTTTGTCATACTGCTTTGATATGTAGTATCATTGGTTGGTTTTCTAAAGAAATGGCCCAAAAAAATTAAAATTTATCTTTCTTTACATTGCATTTGGTACTGAGTCTGCTTATATAAATGATAAGTAAAATAGGACTATATTGCTTATCTAGTTTTTTTGTGGTTTAATTTGTACTTAACTGGACAAAATTGGAAGAGACTTTTTATCAAATAAAGTGCTAGTATCCAAAATCTATAAAGAACTTATCAAACTCAACACCAAACAAACAAACAAACAAACAAAAATCCAGTCAAGACATAGACAGAAGACCTGAACAGACATTTCTCCAAAGGAGACATACAAATGGCTAACAGACACATGAAAAAATGCTCAATATCATTCGACATCAGGGAAATACAAATCAAAACCACAATGAGATACCACCTCACACCAGTCAGAATGGCTAAAATTAAGAGCTCAGGGAACAACAGATGTTGGTGAGGATGCAGGGAAAGGGAAACCTTCTCACACAGTTGGTGGGAATGCAAACTGGTGCAGCCCCTCTGGAAAACAGTATGGACGTTCCTCAAAAAGTTGAAAATAGAATTATCCTATGATCCAGCAGTTGTACTACTGGGTATTTATCCAAAAGATACAAAAATAGTGATTAGAAGGTTCACATGCACCCCATTGTCTATAGCAACAATGTCCATAATAGCCAAAATACGGAAAGAACCCAGAGGTCCATCAACAGATGAATGGATAATAAAGAGTATGGATAAAAAAGATATATATAAAAAGATACATAAATTTAAATATATATATATGAATGAATATTGTTCTGTCACAAAAAGAATGGAATGAAATCTTGCCATTTGCAATGAGGTGGATGGAACTGGAATGATTATTATGCTAAGCGAAATAAGGGAAAGAAAAATACCATGTGATTTCACTCATAAGTGGAATTTAAGAAGCAGAACAGATGACCATAGGGGAAGGGGGAGGCAAACCATAAGAGACTCTTAACTATAGGGAACAAATAATTATAGGGTTGTTGGAGGGAGGTGGGAGGGGGATGGAGTAATTGAGGATGAGTGTTAAGGAGGTCACTTGATATAATGAATTTTGAGTGATATGTGCAACTGATGAATCACTAAATTCTACCCCTGAAACTAGTAATACACTATGTTAACTAAGTTGAATTTAAATAAAAATTTTTAAAATAAAAATCATGGGAACAAACCTCTGAAAATAATTTGATTATAACTATTAAAATCAAACAGAATCTTACATTTAAGATTAAGTGATATGTAAAAACATCTAGTTACACGTGAGCCTGGGGTAACCCAAAATTCAAACTTTTGAAGTTTGAGTATGTATAATGAAATAATATACATGTTTATTTCAATTCAGCTTCTTTTTAGTGAATGCAGTTTTTCTGTGTCTATTAAAATCACTAAGAATCATTTAAGCAATTATTTAGTGAAACAGATTACCTTAAAACTAATACCATGGTTTGGTCAATTTTAGATGACACTTAGTTAAAAAATCAACTTGTTGTTTATGTTTTCAACAAAACCTGTATATTCTTCTTGGTTTTCTCCAAGGACCGATTTTGGTATCTTTTTCTGTTTTGGGTTTGTACTAATAATCTTTTTTTCTTATAAATAATTTGAAGTTTACTTTATTACAGATGGTATTTGTCTACAGCCAAAAATACTTTCCAAGATGCACCCTAGCTCAATAGACTAGTTTAAAAAGCATCTTTAATGAAAACAACCAGTCAAAACAGATTAACATGAATCAAAACCCCTTAAGAGCATTATAACTGGCTATTTGCACCTTACTAATCCTGGTTTTTAAACAAATTAATCTAGAATACAAATGGGTAAGAAATAGAAAATCAATGGTGTAAACTATATACATGATTTAATGGTGATGGTAACTTGAAGGGCTGCCACCTGTGCTGTGCTAAAAACAGGATTTTGCACACCTCTGTAAACACCAGATAACACTGATCACTGAGTTTAATACAGTCTAGATTACCAAGTATGGATCAGTTTTGGCTAAAACCTTGGATAGTTGGTTGAATAGGCATAAATATTAATTTTTCTACACTCATAATTTTATTGAGATTTTTTTAAAAGATTTTATTTATTTATTTGAGAGAGAGAGATCACAAGCAGGCAGAGAGAGAGAGAGAGAGAGGAAGCAGGCTCCCCGCCGAGCAGAGAGCCCCATGCGGGGCTCGATCCCAGGACCCTGAGATCATGACCCGAGCCGAAGGCAGAGGCTTACCCCACTGAGCCACCCAGGTGCCCCTTATCTGAGATTTTTATATTAGCATGAAGCCATTTAAAGAAAATATTCTGAGTGTCTACTACTTATGAGGTACTGAACTAGATATCAGGGAACAAATACATGACATATTATGTGTTACATAAATGTATATTACATGTATATTTATTATATGTTTTTACAAATATTATCACTGATAATCTGTATCAGTGAATAAAATACAGATTATTTACAATCATTAATCATTAATTAATAAAAACATCTGGAAGATAGTTTCAATCTGATCTTTTATCAATTAAATGGGCAATGAATTGCCTATATGAAAAGATTGTTACTGGAATTTAAGAAATGAAATAAAAATTCCATTTCAAAAATAATGTGTTATACTAGCAGTATTAGGCTGTTCTGAACATGTACTGCCACCCAATGGAGATACACCCCAATGGCACTAGTGTGTAGGTTTGGAGACCATATATCCTTTTGTGGAAATAATACAATGTGCAAATCATTCATTATAGTAAGCTTTTTGGTTTAGATTGCCCTTGGGGAGAGAGGGATGGCAAATTTTAGGTAAAAATATTTCATTCTGTAAACCCAGAGGGGAAAAAGCCTTATCCAAAATCTGATCTGAGGTGACTATAATGAAAGAGTGAAATTGCCCATAAGTATTTTCAGTGATACCAAGTGACAGTGACTATCTCATAGAAACATTACCAACATGCTAATAATAACCTTTTCATGTTATGGAGAAGTTGTATCATGAAGAATTGAGGCTGGAAAAAAAATATTGGAATAAACCAGAGGTCTTCCAGGCTGCAGTCTCTAAATTTTCAGCCTGATGCTTTTGTTCTGTTTTTTGTTTTTATTTTTGTTTTTGCATAGGATCAACTGGTTCTTATGTATCAAAGATAGTTTGTAAAGAGTTCTGCCTGCTCAAGAGGAGGAATATGATTAGAATGTCGCTCAGGGTCTCTTCCACCTTCATGATTACATTTTCAATACCATTGTTCAAGCCTCTGACAAAAAGTATGTAAAGAGGGAAAAAAAGTAATTCACCTCCACAGTTCTTAAAATGACTTATGTTAGGTGCTTTTTAAAAGACATTGAATAGGCATTTTCACATTTTTATTGACCCAGTACTTGAGATAACAGCATATTGTCCCATGGCAAGTTTTTAAATAAAAAGGTGCACTGATGCAGAGCCTTGCTTTGTTTAGGAAGTCTGTCATTCAGTAAAAATTAAAGTAATTTCCAGTTCAATAATAATGTTGCTGTGGAGTCTCTTTATGTTCAAAATGCAACTTCCATTTTTCACATATGGCAAAGTAACAGAGGGGTTGGAGTATTGGCTGGGACCCCAGCACATTGGAACCAAAACTTCTTTTTTTAACTTTAGCTGTTAAAAAGGTCTTGAGCTTAGTAGTATCATTTTAGGTATGCTGCAACATTCTCTTAGGCAACAACTGCATTACTGAATTTGTCATTTGATTACCTTAACACCCTAGTTGCCAAAGAGAATAATTACCTAATAATGCATATTATATGACTACTTAAGTTACAGTATGAAATGTGTTAAGAAGGATTAAATTGGTTAAATGAAAAATGTTATGGTAAATTTCTTGTATAGATTTCCTGAACAAATGATTAAAGCTATGCTTTGCATAGGCTTTGCAGTTTTCCTGTTTCTTTAAGTGTCAGAAAGTGACAAACATGGAGGCAAAACTGATGGAACATTACATCAAATGATCATCAGGTGAATTGGTACATTGTTGCTATATTGAAAATTACTCTTCCATTAAAAAATAATAATTATTTTTTTTACAAAAACTATGCCAAGGATAGCATCTTTTAGCCAGAAGAAAGTTTCCATGATCAACTCACAAAGGTACTCTACTAAAAAAGTTATAAATGTTGTATGTATGTAGGATACATAATGATACTTTAATGACTGACCACATGGGAATGCAGTTGCTCTGCTGGATTCTCATTAATAAAATTTGTATCAAAGGAAGTTGCTAAAGGACTACAGGGCAGTCTAGATGCCCAAGATAAGGGCTCTTGTGTCTCACTTGCAATTCACTGGGATTGAGAATCACTGGATATGTGCATGTAAATCTTGATCATGCTTTTGACTTGCTCAAGTCACAAAAGGATCTGTTCTACCCCCTATTTACCTTAACTCTTGGCCAGATTCTCCAAATGCAGAAATCGCTTCTATTTTAATTCTTACGAGCTCCTCAGGGTACCAGTTAAAAAACTGACTTTTACATTAATAGCTCTCAAATGACCTTGGAGTTGAAAATTTTCTAAAAATGCCCAACTGACTCCCAGAGAGTAATTTATGAACTGAAAGTTGCTGGTTTTGATCTCTGTGGGGCGTACTCTGTAGATCAGAAGGTGAGTGGACTAATAAACATCTTCATAGACTATTCATAATTTGGATGTTCATGGACTGTTCATGTTTACAGAATTAGAGTTAATTCAATTTGCCTGTTTTTTCCTATTATCTCTAACTTTGACTCCATCATTAATAACATCAATTATACATCCACTGTTTTGTAGAACCCTCTGTCTTCCTTCTAGATTTCTAACCCCTTTTAAGGGAGATATTTTGTTTTCTTTTGACAAAATTTATATCTGTTCTTCTCCCTTCCAGTGGACTGAGAAAACAAAGTGTTCTATGGGGGAGAAATATTTAATGTGAAAAGATCTTTATTCTGTGACCCCATCTGGACTTTCTAATTTGGACAGTATATAATAAAATTGATTATTTGGGAGGATAGAAAAGAATGTTTGGATTCTTTTAATGAATCAGTCCTTTATGAATGGGCAAAAGAACACAACTAGTTAATGAAGGAATAGCAGGTATTTCAAAAATTATGTCGTACTTCATATTAGTTTTAATAACAAAATGAAAATATTTAGAATATCTTTCTCCAGAGCCATGCTTATCTTCCACTCCCCATGATGCACTCATAAAAATCACCTTTTTTTTTGATTCTGAGACTTTTTCTGTATCTTTAAGGCCATGTAATATTTCTTGTTTGTCTGTTCCTTTCTATGGTCATTGCCCAATGACACCAGGTCCAGCCAACTTCCATCCACAAGGATCTGGGTTTGCCCATAGCTTATGCCTTCCAACTGTCCCTGACTTCTGTTCTAAATTCTGTTCTCTGTGTCCTCAGCTGCAGCTTGTCCCTGGAACTATTCCCAGTTTTAGGAACTAGCCAAGAGAAGCTGACCCACAAGATGAAAGAAATAGAAGAGAGATTTCCTCAGCTCTCTCCAATTCTTTGGATCTGTGGCTATAGTAGGAGCATGTCAAGTTCTAGCAATGCCCTTCCACTCTCATTATGGGCATTAGTCCTTTGAATCTTCACAACAATTCCATGAAGTGGTTTATTCGTTTATACATAAAGAAAATGAGATTTCAGGAGGTTAAAACTCAAACTTCAAGTGATATAACTAGTAAAAGAGCCAGGATTTGAACCCAATTGCACCTGACTCCAGGAATCATACTCTTTTTTTTTTTTAAGATTTTATTTATTCATTTGACAGACAGAGATCACAAGTAGGCAGAGAAGCAGGCAGAGAGAGGAGGAAGCAGGCTCCCTGCTGAACAGAGAGCCCCATGTGGGGCTCGATCCCAGGAGCCCAGGATCATAACCTGAGCCCAAGGCAGAGGCTTTAACCCATTGAGCCCCTCAGGCACCCCCAGGAATCATACTCTTAATCACTATAGGTCACTGTATTCTAGACATCCAGCTGTATAAACAGCACCTATGACATTCATTTTTACCAGCTAAGCAAGTGAGATGCAATACAAATGACCTAATCAATTATATTTTGTTTAATGTATTTGGAGTTTATAGCTTCTTGAATTTAATGTATGAATATATAGTAGCTCATATTTTTGTGTAGCTACTCTGTGCTAGGCAAGGTATTTTACATATATTTCTTCATTTATGTCTTGTAACCACCATGTAGAAAGGCAGGTACTATTATTTTTTTCCACTGGATAAAAAAGGATAACAAAGGCACGATATGCTTAAATAATTTGCCCCAAATCAGAGAGCTGGGAAGAACTGAGAGTTGAACTAAGTATTTCTTACCCACTGTATTTACCACTTCAGACAGAATTTTATGGCTTTTATTTTAAATGCTTCCTATGAGTAGATATTGTGCAAAATGTTGTTTATGTATTATGCGTTGAGTCTTCATATAAACCTAGAGAGGTAATACTATTATCTACCTTTTATAGCTGAACAAGGATAAGAGACTTTAAGTGATGCAATAATAGGAAATAGTAGAACTAGGATTTGAACCTACATCTGATTGATTCAAAATTGATGCTTATGGGAAATAATCTGGAAAATAAGAGAGCAGTCCAAAATGTGGCATAGACAGACCCTGAATTCACCTCTTCCCATGGACACATCAAATCTATACCTATATATAAAGCAATTCCTCCTGAAGAAGAACTGAGGGTTGATTAAACAGCTTGTGCACAATAAACAATAGAGGTATCATGTAGAAAAGGATAGGAGAAATGGAGACATGGTAAGAGTGGGAATCCCACCTTTTAAAAAAAAATTTAATTTTTTTCAGTGTTCCAAATTTCATTGTTTATGTACCACACGCAGTGCTCCATGCGATACATGCTTTGTTATGTATCTTTGATATGACACTTTTGATATGACACTCTGCAGTAGGGAGGGGTATTGCTAAGGAGCCCATGCACAGACTCACTCACTTTGGAGCACAGTGGAAAAACAGTAGTATGGAAAACAACTAGACTATAAGTGAAGAAAATACATTTACTAACTCTAACACATCAGTCAAATGGATGGGGAAGTGCTAGAATTCTGTCTGGGGTCAAGTGTGCTGATGAGGGTCACTTTTTAGGCTCTCCTTCTACCCTGATAGTGCCAGTAGGAGCAGCATACAGGTGCTCTAACTGGTCAGCTACGCCATCCTGGTGTACCCTGGACCATGGGCTCACAACAGGTCCAGCCATTTTGCCGGGGTGGCCCCAGTACAGTGCACCATAAAACCCCTTGGCCCATGCCCAGTCTAACTTCAGCCATCTGCCAGGGTGGACCCATTCCCAGTGCAGCATGCCTGGAGACTCCCTTGCCTATACCTGCTTCAGCTTCTGCTGTCCTGTCAATGTAGCCCTGGCATGGCATGCTCCAAGAGTCCCTGGCCCAGACCAGCTTCAGCTCCAGGCATGCTGCCAAGCTACCAGGCATGCACAGTTTACACAGGTAACATCCCTACATAAGGCCACTAATTCAAGACAAAGAGAGATAGCTGTTTCATCTAATTCATAGAAACATAGAATGTTAAATAAAATGAGGAAATGGGAATATGTATTGAATGAAAGAACAAGATAAAACCCCAGAAAAATACTCTGGTGAAATGGAGAGAAGTAATTCACTTGATGAAAAGTTCAAAGTAATGGTCATAGAGATGCTCACCAAACTCAGGAGAGGAGTGGAAAGACCCAGGGAGGACTTCAATAAACAGTTAGAAAATATATGAGATCAGAGTTGAAGAATACAATACCTGTAATAAAAATACACTAGAGGGAGTAAATGGCAGATTAGATAATATAGAGAAATGGGTCAGTGATCTGGAAGATAGAATATGGAAATCACCCAAACAGAATACAAAAAGAAAAAAAATTGTTAAAAAGAATAGTTTGAGAGACCTCAGGGACAACATCAAATATAGGAGCCCCAAAAGGAAAAGACAGACACAAAGGGGCTTATTTGAAGAGATAATGGCCAAAAGTTTCCCTAGCCTGGGGAGGAAACAGACATCCAGGTCCAGGAACACAGAGAGTTTCAGAGAAGATGAACCCAAGAGAGCCACATCAAAATCTATTATAATTAAAATAGCAAAAGTTAAAGACAAAGAGAGAATCTTAAAGTTACCAAGAGAAAAACAAATAGTCACCTGCAAGGGAAAACCCTAAAACTATCACTGATTTTTCAGCAAAATGTTTGCAGGTCAGAAGAAAGTGGCAGGATATAAAATATAAAATGGAAAAACTTAGAACCAAGACTATCACTCAGAATTGAAGGAGGCATGAAGAATTTCCCAGACAAGCATAAACTAAAGGCTTACTAAACCAGTCTTAAAAGGAATGTTAAAGGATCTTCTTTAAGTACAAAAGAAAAGGCCATAGCTAGAAATTAAAAAAAAAAAATGTGAAAAAAATCTTACTGGTAAAGGTAACTATATAGTAAAGGCCATAGATCGACCATTTGAAAATCTAGTATGAAGGTTAAAAGACAAAAAATAGGGGGACACCTGGGTGGCTCAGTTGGTTAAGCGGCTGCCTTCAGTTCAGGTCATGATCCCAACATCCTGGTATCGAGTCCCACATCGGCCTCCTTGCTCAGCAGGGAGCCTGCTTCTCCCTCTGCCTCTGCCTGCCTCTCTGTCTGCTTGTTCTTGTGCTCTCTCTCTAACAAATAAATCAATAAAATCTTAAAAAAAAAGACAAAAAAATAAAATCAACTAAAACTACAATAAGCATTTAAGGGATATACAAAATAAAAAGCTATAAAATATGACATAAAAACATAAAATGTGGAGTGGTGGAATAAAAATGTATTTTTTGGAATGTGTCACAGTTAAGTGACTATCAGGGTTTTTTGGTTTTTTTTTTTACAATTTTGTAATTAACATATAATGTACTATTTGTTTCGTGGGTACAGGTCTGTGAATCATCAGTCTTACACAGTTCACAGCACTCACCATAGCACATACCCTCCCCAATGTCCATCACCCAGTTTAAAATAGACTGAGATAGATGATAGATACATAGATAGAAAGAAAGATAGATAATAGATAGCTAGGTAGATAGAGACTTCATGGTAACCAGGAACCAAAAATCTACAATAGATAAACAGAAAATAAGGAGAAAGGAACTAAAGTATCACAAGGGAAGAGAAAAGAAAAGAAAAAACTACAGATAGAATCAGAAAACAATTAACTAAATGGCAATAAGTACATATGTGTCAATAGTTTCTTTTAATGTAAATGGACTAAATACTTCAATAAAAAGACAGAGTGGCTCCATGGACTAAAAATAATAAGACCTATCTATATGCTGCCTACAGGAGACTCACTTCAGATCTAAAGACATACACATACACAGATTGAAAAGTGACGTGATGGAAAAAGGTATTCCGTGCAAATGGAAATGAAAAGAAGCTAGAGTAACAATACTCATATCAAACAAAATAGTCTTTAAAACAAATACTGTGGGGACGCCTGGGTGGCTCAGTTGGTTAAGCAGCTGCCTTCAGCTCGGGTCATGATCCCAGCGTCCTGGGATCGAGTCCCACATCGGGCTCCTTGCTTGGCGGGGAGCCTGCTTCTCCCTCTACCTCTGCCTGCCACTCTGTCTGCCTGTGCTCGCTCTCTCTCTAACAAATAAATAAATAAAATATTAAAAAAAAATGAAAACAAATACTGTGAGGGGCGCCTGGCTGGCTCAGTGGGTTAAAGCCTCTGCCTTTGGCTCAGGTCGTGATCCCAGAGTCCTGGGATCCAGCAAACCACGCCCCTCCCCTTCCCGCTGCATCAGGCTCTCTCCTCAGCAGGAAGCCTGCCTCCCCGTCTCTCTCTTCCTGCCTCTCTGCCTATTTGTGATCTCCATCTGTCAAATAAATAAATAAAATCGTTTAGAAAAAATACTGTAACAGGGGTGCCTGGGTGGCTCAGTGGGTTAAAGCCTCTGCCTTCGGCTCAGGTCATGATCCCAGGGTCCTGGGACCCAGCCCCGCATGGGGCTCTCTGCTCAGCGGGAGCCTGCTTTGTCCTCTCTCTGCCTGCCTCTCTGCCTAGTTGTGATCTCTATCTGTCAAATAAATAAATAAAATCTTTAAAAAAATAAAAAAAATACTGTAACAAAGGACAATAAAAGGCATTACATAATGATAAAGAAAATCCAACACAGGGATATAATATTCCTAAATATTTATGCACCCAATATGAGCACCCAAATATATAAAGCAAATAATAACAGACATAAAGGGAAAAATTGCCACTAATTCCATAATAAGAGGGGACTTTAATATATCACTTATATCAATGGATAGATCATCCAGTCAGAAAATCAATAAAGGAACATTGGCCTCAAATGGCACATTAGACCAAATGGACTTAATAGATATATACAGAACATTATACCCAAAAATTGCAGAACACACATTCTTTTTAAGTGCACATGGAACATTCTTCAGGATAGGTTACATATTAGGCCACAAAACAAATCTCAATAAATTCAAGAAGATTGAAAACATATTAGGCATCTTTTTGACCACAATAGTATGAAAGTAGAAATCAGTTACTAGAAGAAACTAAAAAACCACAAACACATGGAGATTAAACAACATGCTACTAAACAACCAGAGGGTCAAGGAAGGAATTAAAGAGGAAATAAAAAAATAACTTTGGACAAATAAAAATGAAAACACAACAGTCCCAAAATTTGGGGATACAGCAAAAGCAGTTCTACAGGGGAAGTTCATAGCAATACAGACCTACCCCAAGAAACAAAAATTCCAAATAATTTCTTATTTAATCTCAATCTAACTTTACATCTAAAAGAATTAGAAAAAGAAGAATAAACAAAGCCCAAGGTGAGCAGATGGAAGGCATTAGTAAAGAAAGACCAGAGCAGACATAAATAAAATAGAGGGGGAAAAGCCTTAAAAAAGATTAATAAAACTAGAAGCTGGTTCTTTGAGAAGATAAACAAAATCAATCAAAACCTCTCTAGCCAGACCCATGGAGAAAAAAAGTGAAAGCCCCCCCCCTCCAAATAAAATCAGAAATGAAAGAAGTTACAACTGACACCACAGAAATACATAGAGGATCAGAAGAGACTACTACTAACAATTATGTGTTAACAAATAGGAAAACCTAGAAGAAATGGGTAAATTCCTAGAAACATACAACCTAGAAAGACTGAATCATGGAGAAATAGAAAACAGAAAGACTGAATCATAAAGAAATAGAAAATCTGAACAGACCAATTACAAGAATGAAATTGAATCAGTAATTTAAACCCCCCAGAATATCCAAGACCAGACATCTTCCCAGGTAAATTCTCCCCAAATTCAAAGAATTAGTACCTATTCTTCTTGAATTATTCCAAAAATTAAAGAGAAAGGAATGCTTCCAAATGCATTTTCTAAAACAAGCATTACCCTGATACCAAAACTAGACAGACACTGCAAAATAAGAAAGGTATAGGCTAATACCCCTGATGAAATAGATGGAAAAATCCTTCGCAAAATATCAGCAAAGTGAACTCAACAATACATTATAAGGATCATACATTATAATCAAGTGGGACTTATTCTAGGGGTGCAGGTATTGTTGAACATCTGCCAATCAATCAAAGCGATACATCACATAACAAAATGAAGGATAAAAATTATGTGATCACTGGGTGTGGTGCATAAATAATGAATTTTGGAACACTGAAAATGAAATAAAATTCATAAAAAATTATGTGATCACCTGAATAGAAGCAGAAAGAGCATTTGAGAAAATTCAACATCTATTTATGACAAAAACTCTCAAAAAAGTACATATAAAAGGAATGTACCTCAACCTAATAAAGGCCATATTGTGACAAAACTAAAGCTAGTGGAGGAGTCAAGATGGCGGAGAAGTAGCAGGCTGAGATGACATCAGGCAGCAGGAGATCAGCTAGATAGCCTATCAAACCATTCCGAACACCTATGAATCCAACAGGAGATCGAAGAGAAGAGCAACAATTCTAGAAACAGAAAATCGACCACTTTCTAAAAGGTAGGACCAGCGGAGAAGTGAATCCAACGAGACGGGAAGATAGACCCCGATGTGAGGGGCCGGCTCCCGGCAAGCGGTGGAACAATGGAGCACAAAATCAGGACTTTTAAAAGTCTACTCCACGGAGGGACATTGCTCCAGAGGCTAAACTGGGGTGAAGACCTCACAGGGACAGCGTGGACTCAGGTCCCGTGGGGTCACAGAAGAATCGGGGGTGTCTGAGTGTCGCAGAGCTCACAGGTATTAGAGCAGGGAAGCCAGCTGCGGAGACAGAGCCGAGGAGTGAACTCTCAACTCGGGGTTACCTAGAGCCATGGTCTGTGACACGGGTTGTGCTCTGTGCGTGGGGTCCCCACAAGATACGGGGACACTCCGACCTGGGAGAGCTCAGGGATCTACGGGGTTTGGAGACTCCAGGTGGGACTCTGCCAGAGACAGAGACGCTTGGTCACAGGCTGGGTGACCTCAGAGCACAACCAGAGGCCAGTGAGATGGGACTGATTATGCACGATTTTCTCCAAGCACGGCTGGAGGGTGGGGAGACGGGAGTGATTAAGCACTTTTCTCTGAAGGCGCACTGAAGACTGGGGCCCCTAGCTCTCAGCTCCTCGAAGCCAGAGATTGGGAGGCCGCCATTTTCATTCCTGTCCTCTGGAACTCTACGGAAAGTGTTCAGGGAACAAAAGCTCCCGAAAGCGAACCTGAGAGGATTACTTAGCCCGGCCCCTGGTAAGGGCGGTGCAATTCCACCTGGGGCAGAGACACTTGAAAATCACTACAACAGGCCCCTCCCCCAGAAGATCAACAAGAAATCCAGCCAAGACCAAGTTCAATTAACAAGGAGAACAGTGGAATTCCAGAGGAGGAGAAAGCAAAGCATGGAATTCTTGGCTTTCTCCCCATGAATCTTTAGTCTTGAAAAATTAATTAACTTAAAAAAAATTTTTTTCTCTTCTGCTAATTTTTTTTAACTTTTACCCTTTCCTCTTTTTAATTTTTTTAACTAGTTTATCTTAATAACTTTCTTAAAAAAATCTTTTTTGAACCTTTTTTATTATAGTCATA
Source organism: Taxidea taxus jeffersonii (assembly GCA_003697995.1). Classification (NCBI taxonomy): domain Eukaryota; kingdom Metazoa; phylum Chordata; class Mammalia; order Carnivora; family Mustelidae; genus Taxidea; species Taxidea taxus. The sequence goes on along the minus strand of ML104933.1, from coordinate 4,216 downwards.
TTCTATCCTTCACTATATCTAACTTTATTCTTTGTATACACATAGGGGTTTTTTTTTCTTCTTAAAAATTTGGGGTACAACTTCTTCTGATAGATCAAAATACACCCCAAATCTAGTACCGGGCTTGATCTAGTCTCCAGCCCAAGGAAGTTCTCTCCACTTTCTTTTTTTTATTTTTTATTCTCCCTACCAACTTACCTTATCAACTCCTTTGTTAGGAAAAAAAAAATTTTTTTTCATCTTTATAGTCATATTTCATCCCTTCATTGTGTTTAACCTTATATATGTTTTTCATTCTTTAAAATTTTGGGAGGTAGTTTCTTCTAAGAGACCAAAATACTCCCAAAATTAAGTGGGTGACCCTGTTCTAGTCACCAGTCTAATACATATATATATGTATATATATACGTATATATATATATTTTCTTTTTTTATATTTTTTCTTTATTTGTGCTCTCTTTTTTTAAAATTTTTTTTCTCTCTTTTCTGAACTTCTTTTTACTCCGTTTCTCCCCCTCCCCCCACGATTTGGAGTCTCTTCTGATTTGGTTAAAGCACATCTTCCTAGGGTCTTTGCCACCCTTTTAGTATTACATTTGCTCCTTCATATATTCTTATCTGGACAAAATGACAAGGCGGAAAAACTCACCACAAAAAAAAGAACAGGAGGCAGTACCGAAGGCTAGGGACCTAATCAAACCAGATATTGGTAATATGTCAGATCTGGAATTCAGGACGACGATTCTCAAGGTTCTAGCCGGGCTCAAAAAAGGCATGGAAGATATTAGAGGAACCCTGTCGGGAGAAATAAAAGCCCTTTCTGGAGAAATAAAAGAACTAAAATCTAATCAAGTTGAAATTAAAAAAGCTATTAATGAGGTGCAATCAAAAATGGAGGCTCTTACTGCTAGGATAAATGAGGCAGAAGAAAGAATTAGTGATATAGAAGACCAAATGACAGAGAATAAAGAAGCTGAGAAAAGAGAGACAAACAACTACTGGATCACGAGGGGAGAATTCGAGAGAAAAGTGATACCATAAGACGAAACAACATTAGAATAGTTGGGATTCCAGAAGAAGAAGAAAGAGAGAGAGGAGCAGAAGGTATATTGGAGAGAATTATTGTAGAGAATTTCCCTAATATAGCAAAGGGAACAAACATCAAAATCCAGGAGGTGCAGAGAATCTCCCTCAAAATCAGTAAGAATAGGTTCACACCCCATCATCTAATAGTAAAATTTACAAGTCTTAGCGACAAAGAGAAAATCCTGAAAGCAGCACGGGACAAGAAGTCTGAAACATACAATGGTAAAAATATTAGATTGGCAGCAGACTTATCCACAGAGACCTGGCAGGCCAGAAAGAACTGGCATGATATATTCAGAGCACTAAATGAGAAAAACATGCAGCCAAGAATACTATATCCAGCTAGGTTATCATTGAAAATAGAAGGAGAGATAAAAAGCTTCCAGGACAAACAAAAACTGAAAGAATTTGTAAACATCAAACCAGCTCTACAGGAAATATTGAAAGGGGTCCTCTAAGCAAAGAGAGACCCTAAAAGTATTATCAGAAAGGAACAGAGACAATATACAATAACAGTCACCTTACAGGCAATACCTGGTGCTAAATTCATATCTCTCAATAGTTACCCTGAATGTAAATGGGCCAAATGCCCCAATCAAAAGACACAGGGTTTCAGAATAGATAAAAAAACCCAAAACCCATCAATACGCTGCCTACAAGAAACTCATTTTAGACCCGAAGACATCTCCAGATTGAAGGTGAGGGGGTGGAAAACAATTTACCATGCTAATGGACATCAGAAGAAAGCTGGGGTAGCAATCCTTATATCAGATCAATTAGATTTTAAGCCAAAGACTATAATAAGAGATGAGGAAGGACACTATATCATACTCAAAAGGTCTGTCCAACAAGAAGATCTAACAATTTTAAATATCTATGCCCCTAACATGGGAGCAGCCAACTATATAAACCAGTTAATAACAAAATCAAAGAAACACATTGATAATAATACAATAATAGTAGGGGACTTTAACACTCCCCTCACTGAAATGGACAGATCATCCAAGCAAAAGGTCAACAAGGAAATAAAGGTCTTAAATGACACACTGGACCAGATGGACATCACAAATATATTCAGAACATTCCATCCCAAAGCAACAGAATACACATTCTTCTCTAGTGCACATGGAACCTTCTCCAGAATAGATCACATCCTGGATCATAAACCAGATACTCAACCAGTATCAAAAGATTGGGATCATTCCCTGCATATTTTCAGACCACAGTGCTCTGAAGCTAGAACTCAATCACAAGAGGAAATTTGGAAAGAACGCAAATACATGGAGACTCAATAGCATCCGTCTAAAGAATGAATGGGTCAACCAGGAAATTAAAGAAGAATTGAAAAAAAAATCATGGAAACAAATGATAATGAAAACACAACTGTCCAAAACCTGTGGGACACAGTAAAGGCAGTCCTGAGAGGAAAATATATAGCGATACAAGCCTTTCTCAAGAAACAAGAAAGGTCTCAAATACACAACCTAACCCTACACCTAAAGGAGCTGGAGAAAGAACAACAAAGAAAGCCTAAACCCAGCAGGAGAAGAGAAATAATAAAGATCAGAGCAGAAATGAATGAAATAGAAACCAAAAAAACAATAGAACAAATCAACAAAACTAGGAGCTCATTCTTTGAAAGAATTAATAAGATTGATAAACCCATGGCCAGACATATCAAAAAGAAAAGAGAAAGGACCCAAATAAATAAAATCATGAATGAGAAAGGAGAGATCACAACCAACACCAAAGAAATACAAACAATTATAGAGACATGTTATGAGCAACTCTATGCCAACACATTTGACAATCTGGAAGAAATGGATGCTTTCCTAGAGACATATAAACTGCCAAAACTGAACCAGGAAGAAATAGAAAACCTGAATAGACCCATAACCAGTAAGGAGATTGAAACAGTCATCAAAAATCTCCAAACAAGCAAAAGGCCAGGGCCAGACGGCTTCCCAGCGGAATTCTACCAAACATTTAAAGAAGAATTAATTCCTATTCTCCTGAAACTGTTCCAAAAAATAGAAATGGAAGGAAA
>RCUC01143309.1:0-39425 GCA_003697995.1 Taxidea taxus jeffersonii | reverse complement strand
AAAAAAAAAAAAAAAATCTTTCTAGCTTTATTAATGATTCATATGGCAGTTTCTGAAGAGACAAGTCCCACAGAGAAGGAGCACTTGATTAATGACCTGGAAACACTTTTCCTTTTCAGCTGATTAAATAAAATTGACTGGATTTTTACATTTTTATAATAAAATGACCCGCAGGGCTGAGATGACACAGTGAAAGCAGCATGTTCACTCTTCAGCAGATTTTTATTTTGTCACTTGTAAAAATGAAAGGGCTAACCACCCAAGCAGAAAAATGCACTTTATCATTGTCCATGGCTGCCATGCTGACAAATGCTGCATACAAATATAAAAACATGGAGGAAAATAGATAGTGTTTATATTCAGCACGATTTTGTCTAATGATGACTAGAGTCTTACTATTCCAGGGCCTAGAAACTGCATTATTAAATTATTATTTAAAAATGAAAAACTTAGAATTAAAAAAAAAAGAACTCCAACCTGTACCTGCAATCTTTAGAGGCATTCAGTGTGTCTATAATTAAGATTATTGGATGTCATTACTTCAATATTCCTTGCTTCTGGACCAAAGGGATTCTCTTTGGAGACCAAAGTTCTGTTCTTACTTTCAGACTAATGGGCTCACAGATGGCCCCACCCAAAACTGTGAAGTAGGAAAAATGTTTTTTTTCTGGCATTTCCCACAGCACCACCTTCCTTTCTCTCTCTGGATCCTTTCCAGAGCACTCTTCAACTAGAATTTGACCTCCCAACTTAGTATTCCTTTGCTGTTACTTTGCTGCCTAAATTCTTGCTCAGTACCTCAACTTGTCTGCTTCCTTTAAGTGGTAGTTTTGTTATTTCCCTCTTCCTCCTCCAGATCTATGGCTACTATATCTGTATTTCTGTACTCATTTTTGTACCAGTTCCAGGTCCATTGCCTCAGAGGACCTCAAAAGGAACCCCTCCTTAGGTGTTAACAGCATAAAGGGAAAGGCCCAGAGGAAACTCCTTGGGGGTTATTATCTTTTATACCAGAAATTATTAAAGAATAGCCCTATGTTTAGCCAAAGATATGTGCTGCTTGACCTAATAATTAAATTCAAGGCATTCCAACCAAAATCTGGTAATTGTGGGTAATTTTGAAAACTCCAAAATTTTTCTGCACCAGACTATCCTTCTCACATGGCAACAGTTATCTGAAGATGTCTGAGATAGGATGTCCAAGATGAGACACAGGCTTACCACATCTTCTCTTCTCCCAAGTGCCACTAACACTGAGGCTATGCCACTCACTTTTTCTCAGGTATGCCCATCCTACCTCTCTCAATGATACTACCTGTCTGATCTCCATAGACCTTTGGTTTGAGTCCCTCAAGATCTAGGAGTTCTTCATAATCTCCAAAATGAAACTTTGCAATTTAATCTTTCTATCCTCCTAAGGAGAAGACAAAATGAACCACTCTTGTCATTTAACCCAATGAAGCAATGGCAATGGGATAATTTCTAGCTAAAAGGAGTAGTATACAAGCTGTGCCACTGAAAGTTAATGTGATAGTGAATATTTGGGGACCATTATCAGTTTTCTGTGTCCACGGTAATACTCTGACCTCTTAACTGTCCTGACAGTCCTGAAATTCAAATCAGTTAAGAAAGTAAGTGTATCATCTGAATTTGAAAATTATTAAACTCAGAAGAATAGCATTAGATAATATACTTGATTTCATACTGTATTTATTTTGTGAAATTTCAGGATAGTAGTGCAGGTGTTGGTTTATTTTCACAAGAAAGGAAAAAAATAAATCACTGAGAAATACTACCTGCTGACCTTAGGTTGGACAAGTAGTATTCAATAAAAGCCACCACACTGTGGTGCTGTGTCACTCTTACTACATCTCTTGAGTAATCTCTTTCTTCAGTGAACACAGAAGAACTTTTGAGGTTGCCATACTGGAGTTGTAGGCAGGGCTCTATTCTTATTCTTATATCTTTATGATATAGAATTGATGTGGGCAGTTTTATGGTATAAAATTTATAGTATCGCTAATTCAGCCCATGTAACAATATACTTTTATGTGATATATCTCTAGTTCTTGCTACTTTCAGTGCATTTTGCCATGCATTAATTTCCCCAGATCAGCACCAAGAAAATAACAATTTAAAACCTTTGATGGCAAGGATTTTGTTCTGCTTTGTAATCTCTGTATGACTAACCCTAGAACCATACTGGCAAAATAGTCAACATTCAATCAATGTTTGTTATTTACTGAAGACAGTGGCTGAATTTAAGGCAAATTCTCAGACTTTCCAATCATGAAGCATTTATATGGTCACTAGTAAATTTTAAGCAACCTGATTATTTTCTCCCTTTCTGATTTGACTGGGCTAAAATCCTAGTTACACTTGGAAGGACAATTCATTATCCTATGTTTAGATGAGTGTTTGATATTAGGTACAATTCAAGAAACCCATCAAAATCACTGTATTAAGATCTCTCATAAGTACTACAGGGATACAAAGAGGTGCATTAACATTTGTTCATGAATTTACCATCTCATCATATTGGTAGACTTCTCTTACTTTCCCTTTACTTAGAACATTACCTAAAAATTACTAACCTCCTGGGATGCCTGGGTGGCTCAGCCAGTTAAACATTTGCCTTCAGCTCAGGTCATAATCCAAAGATTCTGGGATCATGTCCCACATCAGTTTCTTTGTTCAACAGAGAGACTGCTTCTCCCTCTGCTTGCCACTCCACCTGCTCGTAGTCTCTCTCAAATAAATAAACAAAATCTTAAAAAAAAATTACTAAGCTCAATACAGAAAGCTAAAAATTTATGTAACTATTTACATTTTTTTATGTAACTAAAAATTTATACTATATTCTTGTTTCCCTATAGTCCTTTCTCCATTTAGTCACTAGTATATACATAACTCATTTCATATTTATTAAATATATCTATATAACTATATTTAGTAAATATATGTGCACACACACACACATACACATATATACATGCATGTGCACGCACATGTGTGTATGTGTGTACAACCTTAAGTAAGGTTGTTGCTAAATCTTCCCAGGGTAGTTGAAGACTTTCATTTCTACTCATTGCAATATCAGTTTGGCTGTTTTGAGTTACATAATGATTTTAGCTTTGAAGTTAAAGGTCAATCTCAGGGCAAGGAGCACTTTACTGTGAAGCTGGAAACATAAAGAAGTGTGAATAAAACTGTTCATGACCCTCTGAGTCTCCATGAGCTGGGAGTTAAGCAAGAATTTGAAGGATGTCAAATGCACACTCACTTCAACAGGCTATTATAAATGCCATACGACTCTCCATAGCATGCAATAAGGCTGGTGACACTGGACACAGGGTGGGGTGCCTGTAGCAAACCATGAGATAATTGCATTTACATGGAGATCTTTGAGCAGTGCAAAGCCTTTTATGGATTTCATTCCAAATCAATTTGTACAATTCCCAAATGTGTTCTGCCAAATTGGAAAGGGTAGATTATGTCCCAAGTTTTATAGATAGAAAAATGAGGTGAAAGGAAAGGTAGGTATCTTACTGAAATCCCCAGAAAACGCTTTTAGAACTGTCCATTTTACATGACATTTTCATGCCGCTGCACTTTTGCTCTTTAATCGAGAGCACGCCACCACTGGACAGACACTGAGGGAGGCCTCGGAAAATAATTTCATGCAGCTTTCACTCTCATGTTTATAGGCTCTCAGAAAAAGTTCAGAAGTTCAATGTGATGATATAATAAGAAGTTCAAGGGTTCACAATCTATCGGTGTAAGTAATACCATGAAATTAAAACATGTAGATTATTTTTCCCTTTCACACACTAAGAAACATTTCTGGTTTTAGATGGATAGAAAATTCAGGAAGAACTCTGCTTAGGAATATTCCCATTTTTATCTTGCATAAAGTTTTCAAAAGGGGGAATGAAAAAGGAAAAATGAAAAAAACAGAGGAGAAAATGAGAAATTCCTGGGCTACAAGGAAGTGAAAATGCTAGGATTCCACTGTCCTCTGGGTGTGACTCCTAAAGGACATGACCCACCCAGAGATCCCAGGGACCTAAGGATTCAGCTTTCTGAATTCCTTTTGCTAGAGAAACTGTCTCCTGTGAGAAAGCTGCTCTGTCTCCCAAATGAGGTCAACACTGTTTCTGTTTTCACAGGTCAAAATTAAGTTTTGAACATTTGTAGGTATGCTAGTCACGGCTTTTTGGAATCCCTTGTGTTAGCACTGGCAAAACAGCTAAAGTCAAGGGAATGGTATGGGCACTTTCATACTTGGCAAACACTAAAAATATAAACAAAATGTACTCTGTTAAATTTTGTGGGCTACTTTTTAAAAATTAAAAGGATTCCTAGTAACTTAGAATCTAAGAAAAGATGATACTGTTAACTTTAGACTAGAAATATAATGTGGACTAGTACTGGAATCAATATCAGATTTATTTACCATTGCTGTATTACATAAATTTCAATTTTTAGAATAAAATATTCTTATTATTGGATCTTCTTTTCTAACAGAGATTTCCATTCCTATAGCATCTAGATTCCTGATTTTTGAAACTCAGAATATAAGATGAAGTGTATTGCTACAGGTCTCAGATCTTGGCGATGAGCTTCCATATGGACAGTGAGACAAAAGTGAACTATCTCCCTAGATTTGCACCAGGGTGGGGGTATAGGTTGATAGTGAAATGATTCTGAACAGTCATAGAACACATTTATGCAACTAGAGAAGTTCTCTCTCCTTAAATCCTCACCTACAACTACAGAATGTGGGATTTAGTTATCCAGGATAGGCTTTTGTGAAATTTGGGTGGGTACTATTTCTCGCCTGACAATATATGCAAAGCCATGTGTGCGCACGCATGCGTGTGTGTGTTTCTTTGTGGCAAGAGAATACGTAGCTTTTCTCAAGACCTTCAAGAAAATTAATACTGAAACAAAAGGAAGGCCAGTATATGTTTGCCTGGAGGCAGCAGTGCAGTCTAGTGCAGCTGAGCTCCACCAAGGGGTTGAGCGATCTGTGCCTTAGTCTCAGTCTACCCGGAGCAATTGTTTGACTTTAGGCAAGTTACCTAATCTCTTCATGTTTCAGTTTTCTCAACCATGAAATGGGGGAAATAATACCCTGCACCTGCCTTTCTTAGCTCATACAGCTATAGTGAGGATCAAATAAGAATTTGTAAGAGAACCCTTTGCATTAAAGTGTTCTACAGACGCCTGGCTTATGGGGATTAATCCCTTCTGCTCTTCCCTATACGCCCTCCCCCTTACAGTTACCCCCCTCATAAATTCACAAGAATCCAGCCCTTGCTTACAGAGAATTTCCCATCTACTACTAAAAAACATTGGCTTCATGTGCTAAATTCAATATTTTATAAAATTTCACATTTTTGAAATATGGAGACTATTATTAGGCTTCACCCTCACTGGGTATTCCCATCTCTTCTTTATTTAGTGAACTTTCATCCATCACCCAGGACAGCTCCAATCATTTCCTGGATACAGTCTTTTCTCTAAGGCCACATGAGGTACCTCTTTTTGTGCTTCCCCAGAATTCTGTTCAAGATCTGTATTACAGATCTTATTAAGTTGTAATGTGCTTATTTATCTGCTGGGCCATTTGCCTCACTAGACTGTAGCACCTTCTTTGCATTACTCTTTAAATAAATCCCCAACCATTGAACAGGGCCACATACATAGCAGGCACATGGCAAAGCAGTTGTTGAATAAGAAAAATTGATACTAACTACACTTCTATTGAATGATGTACATAAAATATGCTGAAATTTCCTCAGAAAATACAAAAACTTCCTGCATTTTTGCTATGTGAGCTACAAGGCATATGGTACTAAATGGCATATGATTTTCCAGTAGGGAACATTTTGTGTGCTTATTTTAACTATACTTTAGTATCTTTTGTAGCAAATTGTCTAATATTTTTATTTTTTAAGACAAAAACTATTCCTTAAACTTGTCACATTCATCTTATTTCAGAATGAATCTCTTACAGATTTTATATGTACTTCTGTATATATATTATTTCTGTTTGAGAACATTATATTTAGCCCTAGTGTCAAAGCACCCATTATATCCATTCTACACATTATATGTATTCAAATTTAATATTATATCAAAAATTTTTAAATGAAAACAAAAAGCAGATTATTTTGATAATTTAACCTGCCCAAAATTGTCAAATGTAGCCTAATCCGTATATTCTTCTCTCCCAAGAGTCAGCACCATCAAGAGAAAATAAGAGTAAAATTTGCCTCAGTAACTTGCTAAAAGAGACTCATTCTTCTTCTCACCCCTAATTGTACACTGATCAGAGCCTAATCCAAGCTATTCTACTACTAGACTCCCAAAGACCAATCAGGAAAAATGGGCAGTCCCTCTAGGAGGATAAAGTGGCTTAGATTTTTCAAATGAGATTGTCATTGTCCATGGTTTAGCCTTCAGGACCCTAACAAGTTGAATCATCCTACCCACAACCCCACTACTATTTTAGTCTCATTTACCAGTCAGCAGGCTGATCCAAATATGCTCTGTTGAGGTCTATTCCTCCAAACTTAAGCTTCTTTTTAACAGTGCCTCACACTCTTATTGCTAGGATGGAAAGAAGCAACTGTTTGACATCTCAGTTTAAGATTAAGTGTCAAGAAATCATGTCAATTGACATATTGCTATAACATAAGATACAAAGATATACACTATATGCATGCAAAAAGTTTAGCATTTCTAATTTGTTCTTTATTTTATTAAGCACACCTGATTTTTACTAAATCCCATTTTATAAAAACTCACCACAACCCAAGCCTTTGCTCTGAGGAGAGAGAATAGTCCCAAAGAAATAACTGTTCAGCTTTGAGGACTGTGACCCCTTTCACTCTTTCTGATTTTGAGGATAGAACCACCCTAAGCAGACTAGAAAATGAAGTGGAAAGTGGAAATAAATCCCAGAACTTAAATCTAGTACAAGAAATGGGAAGTCACTTTAGCAAACTTAACTCAAGAGCACAAGAGTAATTAAATTATTCCAGAGTTGGGATGATAAAAATACAAATCCATCACTTAATCTCATAGGTGGCCACATTCCACTTCTTTCCTATGAAGTTACCAAGAATACTTGATGTTCTACCTCAGCCTAAAGTTTTCTCTTAACAAACAGGGAAGGCATTCTCCTTCTACTCCAAATTTGTTATAGCTCTAACTTTCCCAATACCAAATCAGTTAAACACTCTGATGTTTCACCCACACAAAGTGCTGCTTTTGTCTCCATGTCTGGTGTCTTTGCTCAGACTATCACCAGTGAATGTTCTCTGGTAGAATAACAATCTCCCCACCTGAACCCTACCTCCCAGGCCCAAATCAATTGTTTAGTATAAAGACAACCTCAATATGACAAATCTAAGTATATATAAGAACTAGAATTTGTGTGTATTTTAATTTGTTGTGGAAGTATTAAAAACTGATATTACCAACTCAAAAAGTATACCTTAATACTAAGCATGCTATTAAAAGTTCTACTGAGATTGATTAGAATAATACCTTAATTTTATTGTCATTTAGGGTATTATTATGTATAGTATAGTTTTTTTTAGTCATCATGCTTTACAAGCTCTGTGATGCTGATCCTCTTTTCTTCAAAATTAGTTTGCAAACCTCTGATGGTCACAAAACAATTTCAGAACTATACATTTTCCATCCTTATTTTTTTTTTTTTACTTAGTATATTCATATGTCCTCTTCAGCTATAAGAACTGTTTTCAAACCTCAGTGGTGAGCAAAATCTCTTCTGGTAATCTCTATCTCAAATGTTATTTTATGTCTAATGAGAGGTAAGATTACAGTAAATTGTAGATGTCCCTAAAATGTTGGCAAATATGATCAGAATTTATTCTGACCAGGACAAAGACCCTACTTCTCTTCATTTGTTCAGAAATGTGTATCAAATATATACACAGAACCAGACATATTCCTTCCTTCATAAATCATAAAATCTAGTGAAAATAAAATAATCACATAAAACATATAATTATAATTAAAAATATAAAATATCATTATAAATAGAAGAAATACATAGTGTTATAAGAGCAAATAATAGAAATTTGGGTTACATAAGAAGGTTGAAGAAAGCATCCTTAAGGAATTAACATTTGAGATGATACCTAAAGAATGGCTAATACTTTATCTAAATAAAGGAAACACTAAGGAAAGTGTATAAGGTCCTAACAGAAGACCACTATGGCTAAAGAAGATAGACTAAGAAAGACATGATTCAAGATGAGCTTGGGAAGAAAGATTTATGCCTTGTAGTTAGTGCCTTGTAGGCCAAGTTCAGAATGTGGTGTTTGTCTCAAGAGCTATGAAAAAACACTGAGGGACTTTAAGAAAAAGAGAAAGGGGATAGAGCACTAGGAGGAAGGGAGACGATAACCATATGATTAGAATCATACTTTTAAAAAGATTCTTTTAGTTGTATGTGAAGAGCAAACTTAAAGATGAAAGGGAAGAATAAATGAGGTAGACCAGTTACCTGGTTCTTACAGTATCTAAAATAGGAATCATTGTAGTATGTCTTAGCATTGTTGCAATAAAATTGGAGGGAAATAAATAGATGTAAGAGATACTTAGAAAACAAAACTAACAAGACTTGAAAATAGATAGCTAGGAGGTAAGCTCTAAAGAGATGTTTTAAAAAGATAGTTTTCTGACTTGAGCTGTTACATTTCAGTTCCACTTCCCAGATGAAGAACACTGGAAGAGGAACCAGTTTTCATAAGAAAGATCATGAGTTAGGATCTATCATCAAGTGTGAGTTTTAAAAGTCACTGAGAGTAGCAGCACCAAAGTAATGGTCTTTTATGAAGATTAATTAAGCATAGGTTTGCAGGGTGCATTAAGGATGGTAATAATGGAAACAATAAAAGCAGATAGAAGACTTTTGTAACAATCTATGTGCTAGATATCAAACTAGAAAGAGCAGACTAAATAAGTAAAACTAATGAAAAAAAAATTTCATTATAAATTAAAATGTGAATGCATTTAGTAGATGATTTGCAAAGAGGAAGGGGGAATGGACTATTTAGACAAAGATCAATTGGAAATTAATTCTTCCTTTTCCTTTGGAATAGGATTATCTTACAGGAGAAATGGAATTCTAAAGTGCTTTACTGGATAATAGCCAATTTAAATTTTAGAAAATTAAAATGTAAAGAATATTTTAAGCATTGGGTGTGGTTTGAAGACCAAGACAGAGAAAAATTTCGATCCAGTCAGTGAAGTCTGTTTTTGCTGCCTCTGCTTCCTAGGTTATCACCTTATTCACCCCTACTACTCTCTTCTCATCCCCCTCACTGGTGTCACTTCTGGTGACTATTGCTGCCTTCTAACTAAAGATAAACTCAGACAGAAGCAAACACATGTTCACCCAGTGCATCTATGAAAGATCTACTGAGTATCTGCTACTATATGAAATTACTCACATATTTTTAAATTAAAAAAAAAAACTTGTGACTTCTTCCTAGAAGTAGAAAAAGTGTTCTCTCTGATTAAAAAAAAAAGAACAAGATATGACAAACTGCCTTTTTCTAATTTTTATGGATCCATGTGAAACAGTGATGCCTGTGACTATGACAGCCACATTGTAGTCATAGAGGCAGGCCTTGCAGTCAAAGCCAGAATGCTGAAGATGTCTGAGAAGAAAGATTGAAAGAATACAGGTGTATATAGTTATAATTTTAATTTTTAAACCCCAGAATGTTTTAGCTCCCAATTACTTGTTTTGTAAGATGACAAATTTCCTGTTTTAAATATTTTAGTTGTTGTTTCCATAAGTACCCTGACAACTTGATTCTCTTCCTACAAATCTCAGCCTTCTTAAGGTGATATTTTTATCACTAAGTATTGAGTAACAACCCAAATTACTTATAAATTATTTTTTAAAATAGCTATTTTTAATCCATATCTGATATTTGTTTCACTTACAAAAGAAGAGTATGAACATATGCAGAAGGCATATTACAAAACCATAGCTTATACAGTTAAAAATAACCCAGTGAATTTAATTTACATTAGAAACTCAGTTTCTAATCTCTTATAAATTATCATTACAAAAACACACATCTGGATGCCATATCTTTATCTATGTGTGTATCTGCTTTAGCAATAAAGGTATGGATGATTTGTTTGAATTACAATGAGTTAACATCTTAAAGTCTAGTTATTGGTAAATATAGACCAGTAACACTACTAATGAAAATGTGCTTTACTATACACTGTAGGTTTAATAAAATATCCACAAAAGGTTAAATTTTAAAATAATGGTATTCAAATTTTGTTAATTAATAACATAAAAAAATAAGAAGCCATTGAAGGCAAAGATTAATTCAAAATACAATGAAATCATGGGGCACCTGGGTGGCTCAGTTGGTTAAGTGTGTCCCAGGAGGATGGATTCTCTGCTCATCGGGAAGCCTGCTTCTCCCTCTCCCTCTGCTGCTCCCCCTGCTTGTACTCTCTCTCTCTCTCTCTCAAATAAATAAAATCTTTAAAAAACAACAATAAAAACAACAAAAATACAATGACATCCAGAAATCTAAGCAAATAAATAATGATCACAGATGAAATGATTCAACGAGATGAAACCACAAGAAAGCTGAAGCCATACTCAAATTCATAACAGGCAAGTTAGCTTGCTTATAAACACTGACACATAATTTGCACAATTTGCAATTGATTCTGATGACAGAAAACACTAACTTTGAACCTGGATTAAGCAAATTGTTATCACCTCCCCCCCCGAAAAAGAATTCTATTTATCTCATTAGTATACATATGTTAGAAAAGTTATATTAAAGAAAATGATATTCATTGTTATTTTTAAAATTTCATCAATAAAGTATCTGTGAAAATTTGTTCCTTTATTTTTTTTAAGTACCCATATGATATTCTCTATTTTGCCTGTTGGCCTACAAAATCTAAAACGTTTATTATGTGGTCCTTTTCATAAAAAGCTTGCCACCCTTTCCTTTAGTACAATGCCCAGAACTCTATTTGGTATAACTAAACAAATAAGCAAACAGAAAACCCAATAGTTTAAACTCCTAGGATCTTGCACAAAGCCTTTCTGACTTAACTGCTTTCTACTTTTCTTATGTCAGGTCCTACCACTTCCCACCTTGGACTTACCACTTCCCACCTAGCATACCTACACATATACACGCACAAATAATAAGATAGAAGAAACCTACTGTTGATAGAATCACGTTATGTGAAAACTAGTTACAAAGCAAAATTTTGACTTCACAGAGTATAATAGTTTCCTTATTGGTGCTGTGAAAAATAAAGACAAATAGAGTATCTTAAAATAACCTAAACTGATTTTCTCACAGCTCTAGAGGCCAGCAGTCTGAGATGACTCTTTGCAGCTAAAATCAAAATATCCACAGCATCAGTTCCTTCTGGAGTCTCCAGGAGAGAATCCTTTTCTTGCCTCTCTCAGCTTTTTTAGACTGTCAGCTTTCTTGGCTTGTGGCTGCATCATGCCAGTCTCTTCCACTGTCATATTGTGTTCTACTTATTTTTATCCCCATTCTCCCTATTATAAAGACCCTTCTGACCATATTGGACCAATCCAGATATTCCAGGATAATCTCCCCATTTTAAGATCCTTTCCTTAACGACATCTGCAAAGTTTCTTTACCCATATATGGTAACATTCTCAGGGATTAGAACATGGGCATCTTGGGAGAGCCTATTATTCCATCTACTACACATGACATCTGAGCAATGACTAGTTTTGGATAGATAGCATTTTCTAGATAACTAATATTTTACCCTCTTACTGGCAAAGACTTCTTATTAGTTAGATTATAGTGAATGGATATATCTTTTTTTAAGATTTTATTTATTTATTTGACAGAGAGAGATCACAAGTAGGCAGAGAGGCAGGCAGAGAGAGAGAGTGGCGGGGGAGCAGGCTCCCGAGATCATGACCTGAGCCAAAGGCAGTGGCTTAACCCACTGAGCCACCCAGGCGCCCCTGAATGGATACATTTTTGAAAATAGTAACTACTGCATGGGCTTTATGCATTTGACCTTCTTGATATGTTAGAGTTAACCCTCCAGATGTTATTTTACTCTGTAAAATATGATTGTGACCACAAAGTCTGCTGATATGGACAGGAAATTTCCTCCTGGATTTAATGGTTCCATCCATGTTTTTTTATATAGAGCCTTCCTCTATTCACTCATGAATAGGTAAAACTTTCCACAGTTTCTATATTTCTCCTCCTCTTGTCTATCCCAATGATGTTCAATATGGTGTCCCTGGACCAAAAGCATTTACTGGAAATTTGTTAAAAATACATATTCTTAAGGACCAATTCAGACCTGCTGAATCAGAAATTCTGGAGTTGCTATCTCAAGATTCTGATAATCCTAGAGACACAGAGAACCACTAATCAATCTATCAAATATAATCATTTCCTGCAACTCTATCTGTTTGTAGTAAACCTTCTGTTCTTTGTACTTTATTGTTTGTAATCTATTGGTGGATTGGGAATCAGATGATTACTCTAGCTGTAACTATTTTCAATATAAGACCACAGAGACTCTGAGTGACAACTAGAAGTTTCTCATGTGAATAAAGTCCATAAACCATTAACTGTCAACTTTAGTTACTCTGGATATTTTATTTATTTCTTATTCCTCCATTAAGTCACTCATAGATAATATTTTGTATATTTCATTAAATTCCATAAAGAATGGTTAAATGGATGAGGTGAAACTAAAGAAATTCTACAGATTTTCTAGAAAATTTCCAAGTTCATAACATTATTTTTTAAAATAAAAATGAATCCTCAGATATATGACCAAAGACATGTTTCTATATTTATTCAAATGTTATTAAATATTTTAAAACCTCAATTATTTTATCCTAAGAGAAACAGGACAACCTGAAAATATCTCATTCTAAAATGTGTCAGTTTTTTGGGGAAAAAAATGTGGTACTACAGACAGATAAATAATTGATTAAATATTATCTAATTGTATTGTTTCATGCCTATAGCAACAACTACAAAAAAGAAGTTGTAAACTCTGAACTATGTTTCTGGTTACCAGAATTAAAGGGAATGAATTATGTTGGTTAGACAAAATGTTTTTGAAGTGTATTATTGCATGATTATAATAATTCAGCTTCCTTGTCTCTCAGAGGAATAACTCTGAGGCACATATTCTACACAAATCACCAATATCTGTAGTAGAAGTAAGATCCAGTTACCCACAATGGAACTGGTATGATCATTTACTCTTTAATGGCTTTTGAATCTTTCTTATCTCTTTTCTTCAATTGTTTTCCAGCATCTTCAAATAAACTATTTACACTCATATTCTTGTCTTAAGTGTCCATTTCTGGGGAAAGCCAACCTAAAGCATCACAAATTTGGGCAAAAATTACAGTTTTGAACTTTAAAATATGGCCTTTAAATAAATCAGTCTTTAATAAAAACAGCGCCACTATAAGAAGAGATAAAATAGAAGTAAGTCTAAAGAATGAGGATTGAGGTATGACAACATTGGAGTGAAATTGAGCAAAAAATAAATTTCAGCTGAATTTAAAAGAAAAAGACTGTTTCAATGAGCAAGTCCTTTAGACAATAAGAGAAAATATTCTTGGCACAGTGGTGGTAGTCCTATTGTTTGAGGCATTTAACTCTAGATCCAACAATGTGTTGTAAATAACAATGCCAAATGGCAGTAGATGGACATGATAACCTAACAGGTCTTTTCTGTCCCTAATATCTATGATTGTATGATTCAATTCAAATACAGTAGTTTACTGTATTTCAAGTGTGTAATACACTTCAATTGTGAACTGCTACAATTTCAATACTAATATGTTTGAAGTGACAGATATGTCACCTAAGTTCCTAGTAGAGTTGTTTGAAATGCTACAGAAAACAAACCTTCCTCTTGAGGATATATTCGTAAACATCTCCATCAGGCAGACATTATACCTATAAGAAGTTACTGTTCATTAACAAGACCCATATTAAATATTTTAAAGCCCATGTGTGTGAAATTATTCCACAAAGAAATAAAGAAACAGGGTCTTCCTAGTTTCATGGGATATAATATTAATCTGCACCAAGACACTGATCAAAAGGCATGAAGATCAGTGCACTTTCAAAGGAAGTCTGTCTCCATCAACATCAAAATCACTGAACTGAGAAATTTACAGTATCTAAATGACATTTGGAGTTTTGCTGTTATGTCTCTATTTAGTGATACAACACATGTGGCTAGCCTTTGAAACTTGCCAGGTATGCCATTCCCAGTAGAAATAAGAAACAGAAAGTTCTCTAGTAATTCTTGTTTTGATTCAGTCCACATATTGTTGTTTTTTCTTTTTTTATTATGAAATGTAATTTTTGAATTTACAGATCACCTCCTGACTACAAATGAAGATAAAGTGAAAGGAACAGTGCCTCAGTTTTGCACTCCATTTTCATGTGTCAAACTTCCTTTGAATGAAGTGGGACCTCCTAATTCAGATTATGGGAAACAAAGTCCATTGACAAGGCAACTTCAGAAAAGCCAGGATATATATATTAAAGGTTCAGAGAAATGTTTCCTTATTAATGCCAACCTGTTTAATGCCAACCTATTTCACTATTAATGTTCCAGGTTGTTTAGAAAGAATAAAATTAAAATGTACTATGCTTGTCAGATCAATAGGTTTATTTATTAACCCTTCACTTGAACAAGATCTTTCACATCACTGAAATAAATGAGTTAATGGTCTCCACTTGCTACAGGAATGTTAGTTCATTGAATATATTCTCATGGCCAGTTATATGCACAGGCGGATATGGGGAGGAAGTTCCAAGTCTCTTCAAAGAAAGGAAGTGCTACAGTTATAAAACATGAGATTTTGTTGACCGTTGTCTCATAGACAAATTTGGTCTCTATCTCCTCTCCATGAATCTGACTGAGCTAATGACCAACCACTGCATCTAGGAGAGTATGGAAAAGTAATGTTAGTGATGGTGCTAGAAAACTCACTCTTGCAGTCCTGAGACAACTTATAAGAAGTCTGACTATCTTAAAGTGTCTGTGCTATGAGAAAGCCCAAGCCATATGGAGAAGGCACATTGTAGGTGTTTAGTCCCAGGTGTGGCCAACTTGAATCATACCAATACGATGCCAGAGTTAAGAAATTTCTAGGTTATTCTAGGTTCCAGTCATTTAAATCTTTCTAGCTGAGGCCCCAGAAATTGTGGAAATGAGACAAGCCATCTTTATTATGCCTTTTCTGAATTCCTGACCTACACAATAGTGAGTATTAAAAAAAAAAAAAAGTTGTTGTTTTATACCACTAAGTCTGAGGAAGTTAGCTATGCAGGAAAACAACAACAACTGACTGGAAGAGAGATTAGAGTTAGAAAGGAAGGGAGAAAGCCAGCAAGAGGAAAAGAGAAAAGAAAGAAACAAAAAAAAAAAAAAAAAAAAAAAAAGGAAGAAGAAGAAGAAAGATGAAGGAAAAAAGGAAGTGAAGAGAGAGGAGGGAAGAATGGCGGGAGAGAAAGAGAAGGAGAGAGGAGTGGAGGAACAGGAGTAAGCCTGTCTTAAAGTATTGTCAAGCCCAGCCTTCTCCATATTTAGTAAAGATGGTAGTCATGATAGAGAATTTCTATTATATGATTAGGCTTGCCTGCCTCAGAGAGACTGTTCAGCTTAAATACAGATTCACTGATTAATAGGGATTAAAAAATGGGGGGAAAGGAGGAGAGAGAATTCCCTTTATTAGGAGGTGAACTTTAGATTGAATAATGTATATTAACTATAGAGTGATTAAAAGAAAGTAGCAAAATTAAAAGTAAGAAAGAAAACAAGTGAAAATGCAGGCATAAATTATTTCTTCTCAAAAGCAGAATCAAGATTAGAACTTAAACTTTTAAGTAGGTTCATACCATGGGAGCCAGTGAAACCCCAACCAGGACATACTATAGCAGTACTCCAACTGATCTTAAGGTTTAACTCTCCTCAAGCTTATGAACTCTTTGCTTGCTAACCTACCTAAGTCCTTTGGTTTGTAACAGAAAGAACTTTCCTTGAGATCTGGAGACCATTGGCCTTCAGGAATGGAGGACCAAGCTTTCCCAGAAGATAAGGCTTCATCACATTCAAAAACAGCTGCCACGGGTGCTAGCAAGTTTGTTCAAGGTTTTCTTGACACAGGACCAACTGCCTGGGCACCTGCTTCTCCTAAACGCAGCGCCCCCTCCCTTTTCCTGTGCCTTTGCCATTAAAACCCTCTGGCTTCTGGCTTTTCTGGGAAAGGAAAGATGTTTCACCATCTTCCCAGGTTGACGCCTTCCTAAATAAAGCAACCTTTCCTTACCCATATCACTTGTCTCTCAAGTATTGATTTTCGGCAGAAAGCAGCTAAACATGAGTTTGGAACTGGTTCTCTGTCCAGTAGTAATATGATAGAGGATGTTTCTTGTTGACCACAAGTTCATAAAGGTAACATGATAACCAATGTAGTAGATTATCAACTGCTGTATAACTCATGACTTCAGACATTAATTGGTGGTAATTGTTCACAAACTACACTGTTTTAGTCATTTCAAGAAATCTGCAATAGACTTTTTTGTCTTAAAATGATTCCTTAAAAACTGTGACAAAATAAGAAATATATTTAGTCTTTGTCCCTGTTTCTAGCTAAGAGCTCTTAAAACTCTTGCATTTCCTAAGTAATAGCAGTCTGTTTTGTTATTCATAAGGAACCCCTTTTGAACACTCCCGAGTTTATGCTAATGAGTTTACTTAGAGTCAATTTGAGTTGACTTAGAGGGGTCCTAGATAGCCCCAGGAAAGGGCTGGTCCCATAGAGATGAAGTGATTAGAAGATTGGAACCTTCAGCCTCACCTTTGAGAAATCAAGTGTGGGATTGGAAAGTGTACTCTATAAAAATTCTTGAATAATGAGATTAGCTAGGCTTTGGGGGTTAAAGAACACATCTAAGTGCTTAGAGGGTGGTGTGCCCAAAGAGGGCTTAGTAGCTTTGGTCCTCTCTGATCCCCTATACCCTGTCCTATGTATCTTTCTCATCTGGCTGTTCCTGAGTTGCATCCTTCATAATAAATCAGTAACTGTGAATAAAGTGTTTCTTCCCTGAGTTCTGTGAGCCATTCTAGCAAAATCTGGAACCTGATGAGGGGCTCTTGGGAACGCCCAAGTTTATAGCCAACTGGCTAGAAGTACCAGTGAAAAATCTGGGACTTGGGACGGCATCTGAAGTAGAGTCAGTCTTGTGGGACTATGCTCTTAATCTGTGGGGTCTGCACTAACTCTGCTACAGACTTAATGTCAGAACTGAATTGACTTGGAGGACACTGAATTGGTATCAGTGGAGAATCTGTTGTTGATGTTGGAGAATACTCCAGAAAAAAAAACAAGAACAAATCACTGGCCAGCCTTTCAGTCCCACAAGTCTATTTTTCATCTCATTTATGGGAACCCAGTTCTTCCAGGGACCTATCAAAAACTTACCCAAAGCATGAGGTTCTATGCTTAATTCAACCTGAAGAAAAATTTCCCAAATGTTTAAGTTTATATAACTTGACCACCCCCATTAAGGTTTTCCCATCTCTTTCATAAAAATAAACAAATGCATTTGTAAACAGGGCTTCCTCATTTCAGTAATTCATTCAGCTTTAGCTCTCTCATAATCTAGAAAATTGCCAGATTTCTCAAGAGAACTGCACTGGAGGTAAAAAGAAGAAAGATGTTGAAGAAAGAGATTAAGGGCACCTGGATGGCTCAGTTGGTTAAGAGTCTGCCTTTAGCTCTGGCCATGATCCCAGGATCCTGGGATCAAGCCCTGAGTTGGGCGACCTGCTCAGTGGTGAGCTCAGTGCTTCTCCCTCTGTTCCACCCCCCTGCTTGGGCTCACTATCTCTCTCTCTTTCTTTCTCGCTCTCTCTCTCTTTGAAATAAAGCTTTAAAAAAGAGAAAGAGAGAGATTAGTTTACCAGTGAACTGGGACACAGATTTATCGAGAGACAATTTTGAACACTTGGAGAATAAGTGGTGCCAGGTCTTAAAACAGTTGATTCTCTTTGTATATTAGGTAGTTTGGGGTAGTTAAAAATCTATTAGCCTCATTTGAGGACCTCCTCCTCCTCCCTACGAGATTAACTCTCATTCTTCCTTTTCTGTCTATTCTGTGCTTACATGCTTCCTTCTCTGCTTATTTATTTCCATCTCCTAAACCAGCTTCTCCTGTTCCAGGCCTAATCTGCACTCCCAATCTTTCCTATATCTCCATGTCCCTACATTAAGTTTTAACCATTCTGTTGTAGGGATTGATTATATATATATACATATGATCCTTAATCACAAAATTGGTGACCAGACTTTTTATGATTACTTTTAAATAATGTCTAAAAAGAAGCATATATGTGAAATTTCCCTCTTCCTGCCAAAATATTTTCATACCTCTGACATAGCTTTTTCATCATCAAGCTATTCAGCTCTTTTAGGCCACAATCATGTAACTTTTCTTATGGAAAATTCCAAACATTTCAAAGAAAGGAGAATTGAATGAGCTTCCTTATATTCATCACCCAGCTCTAGTGAGACATCTTAGAATTTCTGAGCTTAAGGGAAACTTAATTTTAGTAAGTCACTATTACAGAGCCTTTTAATGACCTAGCATTTAGAACAAAATAATTATTAATTCTCTAAATTGAGGGTCTTCAACCATGCTTAAACCATGTTCTCTTTGGAAGATCAAATATATAACTTATATCTGCCTTCATACCCAACTGTAATGGTATTTGACATTTTAAAATAAATTCAATTTCAATTATAATAAAATTACTATACCAAATGTGCTATTCCAAACTACATATAACTCTCCTTCCCAAATGTCCCTCACTTTATTCTTTATTCTTCCCTGACAGGTACCTCACCTTCAATCTTACGTGAAATTCAAAATTACTACTCTAAACATTTATTTCAAATAGCTTTTAAAAAAATAATATTTTAACAAAATAGTAAAACTACTTAAAGTCTGACTTTCTAAGAACTCCCAACAACTTTAAAGAGAAGCTTTGTAGCTATTTGTAGCTAATGCAAGTAGACAAGGATGTTAATGCTACCATTGTCCAATGTTCACTAAGGGTGATCTGAATACATTTCAAAGAGTGTAGAGATCATATGACAAACCAACACTGAAATATCTAGGTTTTAAACTGTGGATCTACATTTTAAAATTAAGTATATATTACAGACATAAATCATTGTTCTTTCCTCAGTATATCATTTTTCTGCCCTGACTTTATTTTAGCATGAAATAAAAGATTAACTTGCAGTAGCAGCCATAGATAAAAATAAAATCCTGTAAGATGTTTCTTGAGCAAAATAAATAGGGGTCAAGGGCAATTTATTCCGTAAGAGTCTTCTATAATTATTGGCAGCTTAATTACTTCTTTGGTTCTCTTCAAAATTGCTGGTGTTAGAAAGACCTTTCTAGTGCAAGTGAAAGGAGCTGTGACCTTCCTTTCGATTAAACATGGCTTCTCATTGGAGACTTACCATTAAAAGAGAGTTTGCAAAGTCAGGGCTTACCACATTCCAACAAACATGCCACTCAAAGGATTTGTTGAAAGTTCCTAAACTTTTAAATATGAATAGTGACACACAAGCAAAGAACCTTTTACTTCAGATTTCTTCCTATCAAATAACATCTATTTTAGAAGTTGCCCACTATAGAGAACAAAACATTTGACAGATGTTTAGGGTGGAAAGTGGTACCTTTCTGTGGAGGATGACTTGAAGGTCAGGATCACAACAATTATCTTTAAATTTTCCCATAATGACTTTTAATGATATCTTGAGATTCAGTATAACATCAAGGACTTTACAAGGTAGCCCTTTATAAAATGTTCTTTGGAAATGTAAAATAATTTGTCCATTGTTTAAGCCTTAAATTGTTGTCTTTATTCAGGAAAGTGCCTACTGACCTGCAGTTTTCAATAATCCAGATCCTGACAATCTCCTAGGTATGATTTAGAATGAAGGTCAACATGCTGGTTACTATTAGGAGCTAGTACTTGGCTCCCTTTAGTATAGGAACAATAGAAAATATAAATGGGAAATCCCTGCTAGGAATAATAATGCATCTTTGTCTTAGCCTTATTATTCTAGCACTCAAACTCTCTTTTTAATTGCGGAATATTATCCCTCTGGTCATAGAAAAAAAAGGGGGGGGGGCGGACCAGAAACTATCTTCCCTCACCCATAGAAAGCCAGGGCACCACAAGTGACTTAATTTTGCTAACTGGATGGTCCTCTTCAGAATTCTGAAAATAATGGGAGGTGAAGAAGAAAATGTTAGAATTATTCATAACATTGATCCAGAGAAGCAGTCTTCCAACCATGTCAATTATTTCTATCCAATTCTCTCTAACCCATATAAAAACAGCTCGGTTCATTACATTTAAAAGAATCAGTTCATTCCAGTGGGCTAGATTTCATGAATTCTCCATCCAGATTATATAGTTTAATCATGTACATCCAGTCTATTCCTTTCTTTCAGCATAGTTATATGTGTTATTAAATGGTTATTTTAAACTAGCAGTCTCAAAGTGTGGTCTTGTGACCCCTTGAGGACCCTTGAGACCTATTCATCCTCTAATGTTAAAATCATTTCATAATAATACTAAAATATTATTTTACTTTTTTTTGCTCGTATTCTCTCACAAATGTACAATCCTTTTTTCCAGCAAACTGAAGAATGTATAACTATCCAGTAGTTTTCTAAGTCAGACATTAAAAAGATTTGCAGGTAACTTTAAAAAAAAAACTTTTCTCTCTTTTTTGAAAATATATTTTCTATAAAAATTAGGTTATGTTACCATGTAATGAATTTATATTGTCACTTAATGAAGCAATAAAAAAATAATTCATTTGAGTTTTAATTTCCAATCCTATAAATATTAATGCATACAACTGAAGAATCAAAGGCTCCTTGAAACCACAGTATTTGCAAACCATAATTCTAATGTTTGAAATATGAAGAACAATCGATTATTTATTATGTAGAGAAATTAATCACAGTTAATTTAAACAAACAAAGCAATAGTAACTAAATAATCTTGGTCTCCTCAGTAAACAAATGTGGACAGATAAATATATGGCTTCAAAGTTCTTTTTCTTTCTAATTTATTACTGAGAGAATAAAATAATTGGCTTAAAAGATATATTTTTCTAAATAGCAATCTATACCCACCATTCGGAAAAGTGCCTATTTTATTCACATTTAATTTCAGATACATCCCTTATTCTATCTACCCATTTGAAATATTACTTGATCTTTCCAGTAAGTCATTTCACAGCAAATAGGTAAGTATACAAAGACACACAGAGAAAATCATATTTACTTAAAATCTCTTTTACCAAACATTTCTATTAAATTGTTTAATTGGCTGTTACTGTAGAAAGAGGTGAAAAAGGACACCTGTGAACATATTAGAGGAATCATAGATATAAAGTAATCCTAGTAAAAAAAGTGAATACCAATGTATTCTCATTCTGAATTCTATTGTAAAATTCCTTCATGACATATACTGAATAAGCAACAATAAAAATATAGTAAGACTTTGTATTGAAACAATTATTGAATGAGTCTAACGTTATAATAACTCTAAAACTTGGCAATTTTAAAATCTGGGGTTTTTAAAGATTTTATTTATTTATTTTTAATTTTTTTAAAGATTTTATTTATTTATTTGACAGAGAGAAAGATCACAAGTAGGCAGAGAGGCAGGCAGAGAGAGAGGGAAGCAGGCTCCCTGCTGAGCAGAGAGCCTGATGTGGGGCTTGAATCCCAGGACCCTGAGATCATGACCTGAGCTGAAGGCAGAGGCTTCACCCACTGAGCCACCCAGGTGCCCCTTATTTTTAATTTTTTATTATGTTCAGTTAGTGCATTATTAGCTTTTGATGTAGTGTTCAACAATTCATTAGTTGCATAACTTGCTCATCACAACACGTGCTTTTGACAGAGAAAGAGCACAAGCAGGCTGAGTGACAGACATAGGGAGGAGGAAAAGCAGACACCTTGCTGAGCAGAGAGCTGGACGGACGTGGGGCTCTGTCCCAGGGCCCCGGGATGATAACCTAAATAGAAGGCAGTTGCTTAATGACTGAGCTATCCAGGTATCCCTAAAATCTGGTACATAGAAGAATCAGTTTTCCAAATATGTATGTGCTAAGGAGTTGCAATTTAAAACATAAATTATTGCAAGTTAATTTGTTCTCTTTTTTAATTATAATAACTTACATTCTGAACACTATGTTTAAAATAACATTAACTAGTATAAAACCATGGTAATTTGTAAAAGTACTTGAGGATAAAAAGTAATCTCTCACCCTAGTCCTAGCCATGTTTAATTCCCGAGAAATAGTTGGGTGTACATAAATCCAGGTAAACCTGGATTTACACCATAATCAAACGCATACATTAGAACCGCAGGGGTCAAGAAGTGAGTTTTTTGTGTTTGCTTTACGAAAAAGTTGATCATAGTTGATAAATTACAATTCATCTCTCTTTAAAGAACATCATGAAGATCCCTTCAGGTTAACAGGTAAAGCTTTCATTTTTTTGTTTTAACAGCACTGAATTTCTGTGCTGCACCATGATATAATCTCTTATCTCCCTATTAATGGCTGATCACATTGTTTTGGTATTTTTATCACTATTTAAAGCCACAATCAATTCTTTTGCTACATTTTTATCAATTGATTTTATTTCCTTACAATAAATTCCTAAAACCGAATTCAACTCTTAAAAGTTTTTTTGCACTTAATACTGATAGATATTGGTAGTTCCATTTCCATTGAGATTACAGTCATTTATGTTGACACCAATGTACAAGACCACTAGTTTACTCGTATTCTTGCCTGTGGATAGCATTATCACTATTTTACATTTTTGTCCATGTTTTGGATAAATGCCATTTTCTTTCTGATTTAATCTGCACTGGCAGTATGGTTGAGCGTCTTGTTTATTATTCATTCAAAATTTTTTTGTGTGCGACTTATGTTTTCTTTTGGATTATCTATTATTTTCTTATCAAACTATGGGAATGAATTTAAATGATTATTATTAAACTTTATCTGCCATATATTGGAAATATCTCTTATATTCTATTATTTTCTGTTTATGATTCTCTTCCATCTTATTCATTTACAATTCTTGGGTAACAATTATGTCTATGTTTTTGTATTTTCCTTTATTCTTTATGTGTTTCCTGTACTGCTCAAGAATATCTTTTTGTATTAACTAATTTTTCTGATGCCTTTATTACTTTATTTCAATATATATTTTAACTTTATTTTACATTTATGGAAATACATTTAATGATGTAGAAAAAGTACACAGATAAATAAAAAAATAAAATAATATTAGGACTTACCACTCCACCTAGAGAGATGTGGAGAAATGTTCTGTTTCTGCACATGAGATGATAGTATATAAATATCAATTGTTCTGAAGTTAACAATAAGCATAATTCAACTGTAGTCAGAATCCCAGAAGAGTTTGTACTTTTATACTGGAGAAGGTGTTGTTTTGGAAACTGTTTACAGTGATTCAAAAATTCATACCAAGTTTAAATATCTCAAAACACTGCACAATTTTCATAAAAGTAAAAAAAGTAAATTGCCATCATATGATTCTTTAAGGATCACTTTTTTTCACAAAGATGTATCACCAAAGATTAGATCTTTGGTAAGCACTAAAAAGTGCTCATGTTTGGAATATATATGAATGAATGAATGAATGAATGAATGAATGAAGCAGCAGAGATGAGTCATCAAAAATCCTTTCCCTCTAAAATCCTTTCCCTCTCTTCTTCTCACCATGAGGTTCCTCTCCTTCCTTTTCTCTATCACTTGTTCTTTTCTCTTTTCTCAGAACAAGGACTCTAAATAGTCTATTCTGTAGAAATTGAACAGAATGCTATACTTATACTACAGGGTTGGAAAAGCATTTCAAATGGGGGTTTAAATACTAAATTTGTTTCTAACTTTTCTCTAAATAAGATGTAATTAATAATCAATTCACAAATTTTGTTCCTGTGTTTGACTATTTCTTTGAGATAAGTTCTTAGAATGAGGAATGAGAATGAATGAGTCAACAATGAAACATACGAAAGCTTGGATAGCTAAATTTTTCCAGAATGGCTTTTATCAATTTATATTGTCATCTGCAATTTTTCACTGATGCCTCACCAATATTAAGATTAAAAATTAATTTAAAAGAAAAACCTTTCCAGGGGCACTTTGGTGGCTCAGTCGGCCAAGCGTCTGCCTTCAGCTCAGGTCGGGATCCCAGGGTCCTGGGATTGAGCCCCATGTCAGGCTCCCTGCTCAGAGGGGAGCCTGTTTTTCCCTTTCCATCTGCCCCTCCTGCTCATGCTCATTCTAGTTCTCTCCAAATAAATAAATAAAATCTTTTTTAAAAAAAAAAAAGTCTTTCCACAAGAAACTGTAAACATTTGCTGTTTCCTGGGATAGAATTAATGAGCTGAGAATAGGTGAGAGGGATGCATTTTTTTTTTAAAGAGAGAGGGAGAGCCCACACAAGATGGGGGATAAAGAGGCAGAGGGAGACAGAGAGAATCTCGATCTCACAACCCTGAGATCATGACCTGAGCAGAAATCAAGAGTCATATGTTTAAGCCACCCAGGTACACAGAGAGGCACATTTTTACCTTTGAATTTTAAATTATATGAATGTATTAATGTTAAAAAATTAAATTTAAGTTAAATTTTAAATGATATGGTAACTTAGAGGAATATGTTAACTGATGGCTTTTTAAATGTATATTTTAATTATTATGTGGATTTTTAATGTGTATATCTCATCTCCTGGATTGTTTTTCTCCTAGGCTAGCTTGGAATACTGCCTTACTACTGAGTTCTTCATAAACTAAAGCTATTTAATCTTGTCTTATTAATTGTTAATGTTTGCTATTTAGCCTCTGGATAGGTAATAGATAATATCCTCTATTTTCTTCCCATTTTGTTTGTATCCACTTTGCATGTACTTGTATAACCCACTTAGATTCACGTGCTATTATGTGGGAAT
Organism: Taxidea taxus jeffersonii; assembly: GCA_003697995.1. NCBI lineage: Eukaryota > Metazoa > Chordata > Mammalia > Carnivora > Mustelidae > Taxidea > Taxidea taxus. The sequence goes on along the minus strand of RCUC01143309.1, from coordinate 14,241 downwards.
CTATAAGCCTATTGTTGTGATTTTTTATTCAGTCACTTATTTCAGCATCATTTATTAAATATCTAATTATTTCCACTCTGATTAACTACATACTACATGGTCACATATGCTAGTTCAAGGTTGTTCTGTTCTTCTAATGTATCTGCTAATTCAAATACAAGTTGTAAACTACTTAAAATATATTGGGTTTCATAGCTTATTTCTTTATTATGATAAAAATCCCCTTGTTTATCAGATATACCTGGCATAGTTTTATTAATTTAGCCATTCACATAACTTTCTAATTATATTATTAATCATCACCCCAGCCTTCTCCCAGATAATTCTCCCTTATCCCAACCTGGCTTTTTGATCAAAACCTCTAAATCTGAAGACATCCAAAGTTAAAACATTTACCTCCATTTCCTTGATGAATTATTTTATAAGTAACTGACATTGATAAATATAGTCCACTTCCATATATACATCTAGTATATATTTCTAATATATATTGTTGAGGCTGAGCACTTAGATATTTAAAACAGTTAAATGGTAATATAATAGTAAACAATTTATTGCCTAAATCACTACAGTTTACTCTATTTTTGCATATGTTATCTTAATCAATATTTATAAAATCCTCAGGAGTTTTTGTTCTATTTTCATGAAGAAATGAACTCTGAGAAGTTAAGTGACTTCTGGATACAACTAATAATTTATAAACTGCAAAACCCAGTATTTCAGACTCCAAACTTTATTTTGCGAAAATATAGTGGGCTAAAGAGATATACAGTTACTAAGTCTGTCTCCTTCAAAGAAGACTCTTCAATAAACATTAACTTTCTCGTTTATCCATAGAGCTTCCATTTAATAGGACAGGAAGGAAGTATATATATATCTGACTGAAACCACATTCAAGTTTAATGGAAGTAAACATAAAAACTTGAAAACCACATCAGCTTTTGCAGAAATGTTTGGCTTGACAGGTTAAGAATCATAGATGCGACCTTTTTTTATTACAGGCTGGTATTAAATTTAACATATTGATTTCAGCTGTTCTCAAACAAATAATTTGATAAAATACTCACTTAATTGCTCTTATTATTAATTTACTTTTAAGGCCCTTCTGCCATGTGGCATCGAAAAGCACAACAGATCTCTCCAATTATAAAAAAGTTTATTGGTGCATAGCAAGTGTAAACCACTAGGGTCCCTGGCAACAGTAAAATGGCAAATTAAACTAAAACCACATGCAAGTCAAAGTGAATCACTGGTCAATGAGCATTTAGGAAGGGATGCCAAGCAAATAAACAGTCAGTCCATTAGTTAGTTATTGCCAGCACTAAATGAATAAAACTCTTGAGAAAAAATCATGGCAAGGTGGTGACAATCTGTGTCAGGTTTGTTGAGTCCTGTGGAAATGGCAGAAACGTTCACACGGCTGCTGTGAAACAGAGGAATGTAGGTACAGTGGCCAGGCTAAAAGATGCCTCTTATTTGAGACCCGCTGATGAGCTCCAGTCACTTAACGGCATCCTGAAAAACAGCTGGCACCTAACCTCCAAATATTGATTTAGTGTTTATAAATCTGGTTCAGTTTCTAGGCAAACAGATTATATAAACATAGTGTGCCATCTGGTTTTATAGCTCAAGTGTTTCAACTACACTTTTCCCCAGGTGTGGGGATTATGATTAATTTGAGCAATTTATACCATCCCTTCACTTCTTGTAAGGTAGTTTTGGATTGGCTTATATCGGATACAAATTTGGGGTTCTGGGAGCATGGGATTTTTCAGTTAATAGTTAGCATCAAGAAATAACTGCCACTTATTTATGTGGCTCCAGTACAAGGGTGATAAGTCTAAACCCTCTTGAGCATAAATTTGCAGGGCAAGAAGGAAGTGGACTTTACAGGCAGTGTGTACTTTTGTTATGCCACATTTACCACACATTATCAAAGGCAAACATGGGGAAAGGAGAGGTTTTGAGGAGACAAACAAGTTTGGGACCTTCTGCAAACAACCATAGTGGCTCTAAGGATGGTAGCCAGGCAAAGTCTAAAAGTAGATTTTAGGTGGACCTCAAAGTGTGCGGAATTCAGGCCGTAAAAAGCACTGACACTAAACTTTGCATTCCTTCCTCACCACTCTGACTTGCCCACAGCGCTCTCCTCCCAAGGCGGCTTGGTGGCCAAAACTCAACAAGCTGTGCTTTTGCTCAATTGAGTCACGCTAGCTCCTCTATTGTTAAACTGTTAAGAGACATAACGACAAAGTAAGGTGAAGCAGGTTTATTCTTTTCTTCTCAGATGACCTTCTACTCAAAAATACATTCATACTTGGTATAAGCACAAGAGTACAACTTACTGTGCTATTTAACTTCAGGTGTACTTCTTTCATAATCATCATGATTTTCACTTTTCTCTTTATTTTTCCTACTTTAATTTTTTTACTCTATTGATAATCCACTATAAATGTTTTTTGGAACAGTGTACACTCTAAATAAATAATAATTGTATGAATAGCATTCCCAATGCTTCTCAAAAAAATCACCTTTTCTTTCCTCCTGACAATGCTGTATATTGCTGTACTGTTGATATTTGATGGTATGTATCTACCAGTTTGTAAAAATAGTAAGTAAATGAAAGGGAAATTCTTCTAAATCAAGTTAACTTGTTTAGTGTATCTTTGACTTTATTTATAAGGTGAGACCAATTGGCTGACTGGATCAGAAAAAAATATATATTTCAAGAAAAATCAAATTTACTCAAGAGGGTAAATTTGAATATTGTATTAGATAGTTATATATCATCAGAATTACCAAATAAGCCATAAGGAGTTCATCACTTCTATGATAAATTTTAATTCCATTACCCTTAATATTTCTTTTTTTTAAGTTTTTATTTAAATTCCCATTAGTTAACATACAATGTAATATTAGTTTCAGGTGTATAATAAGTGATTCTTCACTTCCATACAACACCCAATGCTCATGGTAACTGCACTCCTTAATCCCCATTACCCCCAATACCCCATTACCTATCCCCCCTTACACCTCCCCACTGGTAACCATCAGTTTGTTCTCTATAGCTAAGAGTCTATTTCTTAGTCTGCCTCTTTTTCTTTCTTTTTTTTCCTTTGTTTGTTTAGTTTCTTGAATTCCACCTACATGAGTGAAATAACTGAATTATTTCACTTAGCATAATACACTCTAGTTCCATCCATGTCATTGCAAATGGAAACAAAAGCAAAAATAAATTATTGGGATTTCATAAAAAAAACAACTTCTGCACAACAAAGGAAACAATCAACAAAACTAAAATGCAACCTACAGAATGGGAGAAGATATTTGCAAATAGCATATCTGATAAAGGGTTAGTATCCCAAGTATATAAGGATCTTACAAAAACTCAACAACCAAAAAAGGAATAACCCAATTAAAAAATGGGCAGAAGATACGAATCAACAGATCGCCAACAGAAACATGGAATGATGCTCAACATCACTCATCTTCAGGGAAAGGGGAACCCTCTTGCAAAATTGGTGGGAATGCACACTGTTGCAGCCACTCTGAAAAACAGTATGGATATTTCTCAAAAGGTTAAATACAGAACTACCCTATGATCCAGAAATTGCACTAGTAGGTATTTACTCAAAGAATACAAAAATACTAATTCGAAGGGATACATGCACGCTGATGTTTATAGCAGCATTATCTACAATAGCCAAGAGCTTGGAAACAACCCAAGTTTCCACAGACTAAAGGGTGGATAAAGCATAAATACACATATACATACAATGGGATATTACTGAACCATAAAAAAAGAATGAAATCTTGCCATTACCCTTAATAGTTCTAATGAATTATTTTTTCTTTTAAAACTATGTTAGAAAAGTTGGGACACAACTAATAGCTATACACTTGTAGTTACTCTCCTCACACAATATGCACTTCCCCAAAAGGACTTTTTTCTTTTTAAAGATTTTATTTATTCACTTGACAGACAGAGATCACAAGTAGACAGAGAGGCAAGCAGAGAGAAAGGAGGAAGCAGGCTCCCCATTGAGCAGAGTGCCTGATGCCGGGCTCAATCCCAGGACCCTGAGATCCCAGGACCCTGAGATCATGACCCAAGCTGAAGGCAGAGGCTTAACCCACTGAGCCACCCAGGCACCCCCTCAAAAGGACTTTTATACAAAGATGTTTTTAACCAAGATAGTTCTCCAACTGTCCATCAACACACAGCAGAAATTTAATTAATAAAAATAAAATCATTTCATTAAATTTGACCACTGCATGTCCTAAAATATGTTTGATTTATGCAAGTTAATTATAAGACTCTAAGTGCAATGGTGCAGTCATTCAAACATTTGTTCAAGATTAACAATATGTTCTAATCTTGGAATTGAAGGGTTATTTAAATATAATCTCAAGGATTTAAAGTAGAATCAGGGAGACAGCCAGGTGAGGAGTGGTTATAAGACAGTGTGATAAGTGAGATGGCAGGGAAATCCAGGGAGTTATGGCTTCCCAGCTTGGCCCTGGGGGAGAAGGAGGTTCAAAAAAAGATTCCCAGAGGAAGTGACACTGGCACCAACTCACACAGGAAAAGCAAGTATTAGCCAAAAGAGGAAAATGGAGATAGGATTTCCAGGCAGAGAAAGTCATACATGCAACAACGTGGAGAGCTGGAATATTCAATGTGGCTAAAGGTGAGTAAGTGAGGTCCAATACAATGAGAGATGAGATCAGAAAGAAATTCAGGGTCTGAGGAGTCTCTGAAATGCTTTAAATAGGATATCATCAAATTTGTGTTTAGAAAGCACAGGAAGTTAGAAGAATAGAGGTAGGTAGCTTGGTAGCAGAGACCATTAGGAAGCGATTACAGTAATCATAGTAACCTAGCTTTATATTGCATGAAATTTTCAGAGACCAAGAAAATACTATGGGTATTTTGCAATGCCCCACTAGGACTTCCATACTGATATCTGAGTTGGGACAAGAGATTAAAAGGAAAGAGCCAGGCATAAAGAACATTGCATGTTGCAAGTGCCCTTACTATTTATTCTCAGGGTCCAGATTCTCGCTGATACTCCACCACTGCTTCTTCCAAGTCCTAGAATCAGTCAATAAACTTCAGTCTCTACATATTCCCTAAAATAGGTTCTGTACTTCTATGTATCTTTGGACAGAGCATGGAAAATCCAAGTAGGGTGGGATTTCGAAAAAGAAAGCCTGAGGAGAATTGAAAAAATATAATGGTAAAATAAAAGCCACAGCATTTAAACATTAAAGAGCTTACTAAGTGTAAAGTTTGGGCCTGTCTTTAATGACTAACCAAAGATTAGTTGCCTTAGCTATGACACATTTACCTTTACCTTGTCCCTACCTTATAATGTCAAACTCTAAATATATGCATTAGTTAAAATATCCTGGGTCAGAAAAAAATCACTTCATTTGGTAAACTTCAGCTAATTGGATATAAATGATCCCTGACTGTGATTATAGATTGTTCTTGTTTTCTTTCTGATTTATGCCTACAATACCAGACTTCGCCATCCATCACTACACTACCTTGCCTTCTATAGACACATACAGAAATGGTGTCCCAAACTGCCATACATTCCATCTCTTTTTTTAGAAACCATTAGCCCATGCATCATCCAGAGTCCCATAACCTCCAGGTGAGACCATTGTTACATCAGCTTCTGTAACATGATGTCCATAGAATTCAGGGAATCCTTTCCTGACATTGTAATCACACCCCCATTATAACACTCCTGCTATTCTCTATGCCTACAGGGTGCTGACTCATGTTCTTGAATCTCTCCTCTTTTACTGTTGCATTTTCTTGAGTAATATTTTAGCAGCTGCCTCTGGTAGAGGCTGTTGTTGCCCTCTCCACAGGTTTCTTTTTTCCCACAGGTTCACTCATCCTCCAGCGTTGGGAGTACTTAATACTTTACCTTCTCCAGAGCATTCCCCTAGCTGAAGGGTGCCATCTCACTCAAGGATGCCTGGAAGGCTAAACCCTCCTTACCCCGGTAGCCAAGGACTGATGTAGACGGGGTTGCAAAAGGTCCTAAATCCCAGCTCATTACCTGAAGGCAGGTCAAAGTGCTGTGCAATTTACGTGTTAGCGAGAGGCTAGACTTTACCTGAGGCTACATCCTTGCTCTGTTCTTTCTCATTCCCTAGTATTCTTCCTGTTTTCTCCAAAAACCTTTCCTCCAAAAATCATGCACCAAAACCCTGTCTCAGTCTCTGCTTCTAAGGAAACTGACCCAAGGCATCTCATACCACGGTAGATGTTATCATTGTCATTTTCTCCTATTGTTTTAGTTAGGTTCTTCAGTAGGTGCCTCTGCCCATGCAAAAGCAGTGACACCTGTACTGTATGAACAATTTTAGATGATGAGAATCAGGCTGTCTGCCTCTGTGTTCTAAAAGTATGTCCCAATCTTTATTTGCTCACGAAATTCTCAAGCTTTCATTGCTGTCTAAGAGCATTGCCCTCAGTTAATTTTCTCAAACTCTTAGGTATTTTATAGAGCACTAGTGATGGACATATTTGGAGTTCATTCACAACTTTCATTTACTGAGCCCCCTATAGCAACTCCTCACAAACACTGGACTAAGTGTTTATTTACATGGACGCAGTTAACCATACAAAGACCCTGTGGGATCTAAAACACCGTCACTGGCACTTAAAGATGAGAAAACAAATAATTAGAAAAGTGATAATACTCAAGTATATGCAGAAGTCAGGATTCCAAAGACCAGACTCTTAACCCGTGGGCTGGCCTGTCCAGGTCTCTTCTAATCCAATTCTCTGCTCCACCTACTAATCTCTGGTAAGAGAAGAGTATCACGCTTTGGAACAAGAGTACAGTGTAGCGGTTAAAAAGCTAGCATCACTGCCCCTGAATTTAAGTCCTGATTTTTGCACAACAAATGCTGTGTGATATTGGTTAACTTGTTATTCAGAGCCTCAGTTTCTTCCTCTTCAAAAATGGGATAATAGTAACACCTACCTCAGCAGCAATCAGGAAGATTAAACGAATTGATGCATCTTAATCTCATAGTCCAGTGTTGGCATGTAGCAAGCACTCAACCTACGTTGGCCATTATTAATTCTCTTTATAAACCCTGTTTCAGATTATTTTGGTTACAACTTTATTTTGTAGGTAAATAATCTCCTTCTTCTTCTGTCCTTCAACAACAGTAATGAATTCTACTTTCAAATTTGGTTTACATTTCATTTTTGCTGTTTCTCTGTCCCAAATATCATGGGTGTAGTATTTATTCCACCTGGAGTAAGACCAGCCCCCGAAACCTCAATTCTTCAAAATCCTTCACCAGATTGAAACCAGATCCATACATATTTCTTCCCTGAAGTTTCCCATCCACAGAGCAGCTAGCAGTGGCAGTAGGGGTCCAGGCCTTCCATTATCTTGCCTGCTCAGGTTGCCATTCTAATCTTATTCTCAACATGGAATTATCTCTATATACAACTTCTGCCCAGAGCACTTTGGAAAGAACCTAGACGTCCATCAGCAGATGAATGGATAAAGAAGATTTCATATATATATATATATATATATATATATACATATATATATATGCGCATATGAATACTATGCAGCCATCAAAAACCCCCTGAAATCTTGCCATTTGCAACGACAAGGTTGGAACTAGAGGGTATTATGTTAAGTAAAATAAGTCAATTAGGGGCACCTGGGTGGCTCAGTGGGTTAAAGCCTCTGCCTTCAGCTCAGGTCATGATCTCAGGCTCTTGGGATCGAGTCCTGCATCAGGCTCTCTGCTTAGAAGGGAGCCTACTGGGACGCCTGGGTGGCTCAGTTGGTTAAGCGGCTGCCTTCGGCTCAGGTCATGATCCCAGCGTCCTGGGATCGAGTCCCACATCAGGCTCCTTGCATGGCAGGGAGCCTGCTTCTCCCTCTGCCTGCCACTCTGTCTGCCTGTGCTTGCTCTCTCTCCCTGTCTCTCACAAATAAATAAATAAATAAAATCTTTAAAAAAAAAAAAAAAAGAAGGGAGCCTACTGCCCCCCAACCCCTCCCCCTCCACCTGCCTCTCTGCCTACTTGTGATAGAGATCACAAGAAAGAGATCTCTCTGTCAAATAAAATAAAATCTTTAAAAAATAAGTCAATTAGAGGGGCGCCTAGATGGCTCAGTGGGTTAAAGCCACTGCCTTCAGCTCAGGTCATGATCCCAGGGTCGTGGGATCAGGCCCCGCATCGGGCTCTCTGCTCTGTGGACAGCCTGCTTCCTCCTCTCTCTGCCTGCCTCTCTGCCTACTTGTGATCTCTATCAAATAAATAAATAAAATATTTAAAAAATTAAAAAATAATAAAAAAAGTCAATTAGAGAAAGACAATTATTATATGATCTCTCTGATATAAGGAATCTGAGAGGCAGGGTGGGGGTTGTGAGGGGAAGGGAGGGAAAAATTAAACAAGATGGGACCAGGCAGGGATACAAACCATAAGAGACTCTTAATTTTGGGAAACAAACTGAGGGTTGTCGGGGGGGGGGGGGGGGGAGGGATGGGGTGTCTGGGTGATGGACACTGGGAAGGGTATGTGCTATGGGTGAGTGCCGTGAATTGTGTAAGACTGATGAATCACTGACCTGAACCCCTGAAACAAACAGTACATTATATGTGAATAAAAAAATCCATATAGGGACGCCTGAGTGGCTCAGTTGGTTAAGCGGCTGCCTTTGGCTCAGGTCATGATCCCAGCGTCCTGGGATCGAGTCCCGCATCGGGCTCCTTGCTCAGCAGGGAGCCTGCTTCTCCCTCTGCCTCTGCCTGCCACTCTATCTGCCTGTGCTCACTCTCTCTGACAAATAAATAAATAAAATCTTAAAAAAAAATCCATATAGAAATTACTAGAAGAGAAGAAGTAAGTTTCTCATGAAAGTCCAAAAATTCCAAGGCTTCTTTTCTAACCACCTGCCCCACTTGACTTCAGAGCCAACTCCTCTCTACTGCCAATGCTTAGCAGGCGTGGTTGCTTGTCTTACTCTTTAGGTAGGGGAGAATTAAGCTCCTAGGCAAGTAATGCAGCAGTAATCTCTATTTACTCTTTGATTTCTCAAACCCTCTCTTCTCAGTCTAAGCCTTTTGGTTTAGTGAAGCAAAGGTAATTTTTCAGGCTTGGCCAAATCTTCCTTCTTTGTGTCTGTGCTGTGAAAAGTAAACATCTTTAACTTATGCCCAAAGAAATATGAGTCACTGAATTTTTTTTCACCTTGGGATCTGTTGTTTGATGAGGTCTGTTTTTATGGAGAAAGTTCTTAAGGGAAGTTCAGGCACAGTGCAGACTTAATTTTTCTTTTTGTCATGAATGTTCAACAGTTATGTGTTTCCATCTTGCAATTCTAGGAAAATACCAAGCAAGAGTCACAGAGTATATATATATATATATATATTTTTTTTTTTTTTTTTTCCATATCTAGTTCATATCTAAACTATACCTAAGGAAATTGTTCTTTTGGCTTTCCATGTTAAATAATTCTCCGATTCTTTTCATATGCTACAAACACTAGACGGTGAAGTAAAGGGGATCAGGACAATTCCAGCATTTGTGCTTTGCAATTCCCCCATAAATTTGTGTTTGGAATTCCCTGTTGGGAACCTTGCAATACTCCCACATAGGAGTGTTCTCTAGTTGGACAACACAAGATTGTTTTCTTCTCTCCAGCGACATTTTAAAATCTCCTTCAGGAGTTTAAGTTTACATTTTATTGTCATCTGCCTGGCAGCAGATGGTGCAGGTGGCAATTGGTGTCAAAGGGAAAATTTGACATCTGAGTTAATTAGTAGATGGCAGTTTGGAGTGTTGTCAAGCTGCCAGTGGGATGGTAGGTGCTTGGGTAGAAGTATGCAAAGATGTTCTCTAAGGATCAAAATATTTGTATATCTCACATTACTTTGATTTTCTTTGTAAGAACATCTTAGGGAAATGTATTAAAATTAATCCGTAAATGTTACTTCTAATCATAGATAACTGGCATTTTCACAACATCCACACAATTTTTCACTCTTATTAACTTTTTCATGTATGAGCACTTGTTAGAATAGAATTTACATACTGCTTTAAAGATGTTCATATTATCCAATAGGTCTTTTAAGAGACAAAAGGCCCTTCTTTTCCTGATGATTTGCATTGGGTTATAATTTTGAACGCTGAAATACAATTTTCTATTTTGTCTAGAATTTTTTTTCTTTCTTTGATGTATCCTTCCCACCCCAGGCTTTTCAATCCAATTTTCCCATTACGTACTATTGTTAAAAGAAAAAAAAAAACGTTCTTATGTATCTTTCTTTAAATTTCCTCAGCTGGTGATAGATGGATGGATAGATAGACACATAGATAAGTACATAGATAGAATATAGATAGATGTACTTTATAAATAGAACCAAAGTTTCCCAATTTTTCTTGCTCTTTGTGAATAAATGAAAACAGTATGAAAGAAGTTGACCATTTTGACAATTTTAAAACTAATTTCATACTATAATTGATTGATATTTATCTATACTAGCAATAAAGTGGTTATTCAGAATAAACTGAAAGAACATGTTCTTCCTTACTCCTATCAGAGATATAAAATCTGCATTAGAACTTCCACAGATGCTCAAACTATTTAAATACTCTATACTCTTTTGGTAACATTTTCTGGGTAGACCATGGGTTTAAATTCTTCAAACTATTAATTTGGCAACATTATAAGACAAATCCATCTTATAATCATTCATTTCAGATATTTCACACAATAACATATAACACATAATTAACTTTGGCCAGCTACTACATAATTTAGTATGCCAAATATTTTTAAATTAATGTCAATTTGTTCAAGATAGAGATAATTAAAATTAAAATTAAATAACATTAGTACTTTTCATATTTTTTATTCCATGTACCAAGGTAGTACCTGATATTATAAAACTTAAATAAAACATATTTAGGGAAAAAAGTTTTTGTATCCGAAAATTACATTATGTATTTTGTGTATGTATTTATTTTATGTATGTATATATATATGTATATATATGTATATATACATTACATTATGTATTTTATGTATTTTTAATTTTATGTATGTATATATGTATTTATGTATAATGTATCCTACATTATGTATCCTAAAATTAGATTATGTATATGTAGGGATACATATGTATACATTATGTATCCCTACTAAATCATTTTATAACACAAGCCTGAAGCTTTCAGTTATATTGAGACTGAGATACACAGCTTGCACACATAAATGGCAATATAAGATGACCAATATTTACTGAGTTTCTATTCTAGGGTGGTACCATACCGAACCTTGGCCCTGAGAAATGAAAGTCATAGTCATCTCAAGTAGTTCAGTTTATTTAAGGGGAATCAGAAAATGGACTACTAAAATACATTCCAATAAATATTATGAAAAAGATGTACTCCAGAAGCCATGGTAACCCTAATTTAGATTGAGAGGAAAGTAAACTTCCCAAAAGATATGATACCAGAACTAAATTTTAGACAGTAATAACAATGCTACAAAAGTACATTAAATTCTTACTAAACAAAGCAATATATATGCATTTTCTCTTGCTACCTTCTCAAGCTATCATCATGTAAAGAAAAATGTAATGAGATGCATGTATTATCCACATTTCATAAACAAAGTATAATAAATGGGTCTGAACCATACAACTAGTCAACAGCAGTGCTGGGGAAGGATCTCAGGTCTGGCTGATTGCCATTTCAGGTGCCTCTCTAAAACTAACCCTAAAAAGGAATCAATATGACTAAGGCACAGAGTGGAAAAGCACGGAGTATTTGGGGGACTTTAAGTCACTTAGAATGAGTGGACTCTTAGATAAATGAGGGAATAAGGCAAGGAAATGAGGGTCAGAACAGCTCAAAGAGAATCCTACCAGCCGTGGTCAGGAAACTGAATCTTATCTCACAAGCTGTGAAGAGCTAGGGAAGATGTTAACCCATGGAGTATTAAGATAACAGATATTCTTTTGATCCATAGCTCTGTCAGGAAGAACTAGAGAATCGGGGAATAGAGAGTTAAGAATCTAAGTTGATCTTTACATGTTTGGATGGGGAGGGTGCTGGAAGTGGTGGTGTCATTCAGAGAAAGGAAATACAGCAGAGGGGAAATTTGGAGGGGAAGTGAAGAGTTGAAGAGTCTGATTTGGAAAGAGGAGTTTATTACTTATTTAGGTGAGGGTGGATGTGGAACACTTTTGCTTATGTTGACTAATGTGAAGTGGTGAGAGTATACTAAGAATAAATGTTTTAGGTGAAACAGGTGAAGGAGATTAAGAGTACACTCATCATGATGAGCAGAGTAACATACAGAATTGTTGAATCACTAGATTGCACACCTTAAACTAATAAACACTGTGTATTAATTATACTGGAATTAAAATTTTAAAAAACAAATTAAATAACACCAGATAAAAGCTTTAAAAAGAATAAATGTGGGGTTTGGGGATTTTTGTATATTTTTAAAAGATTTTATTTATTTATTTGTCAGAGAGAGAGAGAGCACAAGCAGGGGGAGCAGCAGGCAGAGGGAGAAGCAGGCTCCCCACTGAGCAAGGAGCCCACTGAAGGACTCAATCCCAGAACCCTGGAATCATGACCGAAACCAAAGGCATATCTTTAACTGACTGAGCCACCCAGGTGTCCAAAAAGAATAAATGTTTAAAAAAAAAGTATTGGAACTATTTTAATATAAAAATGGCAAATTTGGGAAACTAAATGTTCAAATTGAGTGAAAAATATATTGGAGGTCTAAGATTAATCTCTGTTTGGGAGACAATCCCTATAGAAGAATCAAGAGGGTAGTTTGACAAGTAAACCCTCTACTTGGATTTCCTTTATCAACCTAAAAATTTTGTCACATTGATTACTTTCTATGTTGTTCAAATGTATAGACTCAAGGTATATTCTACAGATTTGCAGAAATAAGTAAAGCAGGAAATTGGTTGATATAAAGTTTTCTGAAATACATTTTATTTATTTTTTGTACTTTATATACATATTATTGATATTTATTATATTGTGCATTTTGCTAAATTACTGCCTATAAATCATATTTCCATTTATATTTAAATGCTTTATTGTTTTTAAACCGAGAAATTAGAACTGGCTTATAACCTTAAGCCACGTGGCTTGTGTATTAAGATCTGACTTAATAAACGTTTAATGGGGGTATACAATGGGCTGTCTTTAAGGAGCTGACAGTATTTTAGAACCCTTTTTGTTAAACTTCAATGTGCATATAATTTGCACGGACAGCTTGTTAAAATATAGTTTCCCTATTCAGTAGGTCTGAGGTGGCATGTGAGATTTCATTTTACTATCATAATCCTAGGTGCTGTCACAGCTGTGGATCTGTTATTCTGTGAATAGCAAAGTTTTAGAGAAAATCAACTTGTCTCTAACTGAACACCGTATCATTTGAAGTTGGTATTAGCAGGATGAACAAAACACTATGAAAGCTCCGAATTACAGATTATATTTCGTAGGTCTAGACTCGTGCTTTGAAATGGGAGATTTGCACTTATGCAGAAACCAGTGAATGGCTGTTGGCAGACTGCTCAGTTATCTTCAGAACGTGTTTCAGATCTTTAGCAAGAGAAGCACTCTGGTCTTTTTAAAAATCAGAGTTTAAAAAATACATGTCTGAAAAGTAGCTGTTTCAGAATTTGTGGCAAGAGGAACTAACAACTATAAATTGTAAAGTCAATTAAGTAAATTATTTTGGCCTTGAATCTCTAAAATCAGTGGAGCTAAATTTAGAAATACAGGACATCCCAAGAAAGGATGAGTCCCAGGTTTATTCAGGTAAATGTGCCTTAATTCCAAATTGAAGATAAAAGGATTTTCAGATAAATCTAAGAATTGCCATGTGGCAAGGTTTCATTCCTTTTTCTTTTTTTTCCCCCAGTAATGAACAAGGGAAGAAGCCAAAAGGAAGGGATTTGCTGTGTTTTAAAGGCCAGGCTGCAGTGTAGAAAGATTGTAGAGAGACGTGGTGAGAGCCTCTGGGGTCTCCGGCCTGTGTTAGCTGGGGGAGTTGCAAGAAAACGAATTAAAGGTAATTAACCCAGCAGTAGCTTTCACATAAAGGATAAATCAAGCAAACTGGAAATAGCTGGCAGTGGAGCCAGCTTTGATAAACTATGTGTAGGCCTCCGGCGCTCCAGTGGAAAGTA